>CM067517.1:27817558-28082558 GCA_034509495.1 Acestrorhynchus altus | reverse complement strand
ATCAGAACAGGGTTTCTCAGCCCATGGAGATGCTTTATACATATTAGCTCAGAGGAGACTAACTCATAATCACAAACGGCAAAGATTCCGGCAATTCCATCCTGGACCGGAATGGTGCAGAAGGTTTGCACTGATGTTCTGCCATGTTTCGTTCACTTCCAGGACAGATTTCTGCATTCCCACAGCTCTTACTTCACAGAAAGTTTGGCTTGGCACGCTTCCACTGTATGGAGAGGAGTTAACTGCTCATCTGTCTTGTTTACTGTTCCTTCTCTGTCTCTCTCTCTCTCTCTCACTCTCTCTCTCTCTCTCTCTCTCGCATATAAAACATCTATATCTCGCAGATCACAGAACTCTAATTGCATAACGTGAGTTTGTCGAGCAAATCAGCCGTTCTTTGCATTTTAAAATCAACGCAACGTTTTCAGAGGCAAGATCAACACATACGAACATACACAGATCAGCCATAACATTATGACCACCTCAGGAGCTCTTTGCGGTTCTATAAATCCAGACTGTAGTTCATCTGTTTCTCTGCAGACTTTATTCTCTTCCTTCCACCCTGATCTTCAACGATCAGGACCCCACAGGACCACCACACCATGAAGCAGCTGACACTGACGTGATGGTGGTGTGTTAGTGTTGTGGTACGAGTGGATCAGACACAGCAGTGCTGCTGGAGTGCTTAAAAACTATGTCCACTCATGCACAGGACTGCAGATGGACAGGTTATAAATACCTGCAGGGTGTGTGGTGGGATTCATACTGTAGAGTGACAGAGATTGCTGGTTCCAGCCAAGAACTGCTTCTAGAAGTCAATGCAGGTCCTTCACAACCCTGTTCTGAAAGAACACTCCACAGGGAACTGGAGACCATCAACATATGGAGCAGAGTGGATCTGCTTACATTGTCTTTCAGCCACTGTTCTGAGACTGGGATTTCTGTCACTGCTGATAGACCAGTAAGAGCATATTGGTCTGGTGCAACAGATAACACAACCAGTGAGGAATGGTAGATGGTCTTAGCTGAAACCAGGGACCTACTTTGAAGACCAAGAATGAAGAAGAAAGACCCATGTGTTTCATCCATTGGTGAGGAGCCTGTGATATCTGTCTGTCTTGATCAAGCCAGGAGGAAAGTTCTCTCCTTCTGCTAAGCCTCAAAACACAGGAGCTTCCAAACCTATCAGACACCTTTCAACTCCATCTAACTCCACATCAGCGCTGATTCTGGTGGCATTTCCTTTCTCTCTGAAGCAAAGGAAGCAGAACCAGCTGGCCCGCAATCTACAAGCTCTGCATAACACACTTGACACAAGGAGAAGACGAGCTGTTTCTCATCTCAGAAGCTTTGAGATACACGGCTAGTCTACAATCAAAGGAAACATCTCAGTCCGGAGAGCGGCTAATGTTTCAGGTCTGTGTGCAGGAATTATTAAAAGCAAAACGATGCATGAAAAAGACGTGGAGAATGAAGCGACGGCGCCATGTTCCCTTTGAAATGTCTCCACATTAATAGCTACAATAGTTAATCTCCATGAATTCCACTCTGATAAGAGAAACGCTCTGTGCTGCCTCCTCTACAGGAAATCCTCCAGAGGTTTTTCATGGCAGTGATTCTTTTCCATTGTTGGGTTTGATTGTTTTCTGCGTGTGTCTGGTCTTGGAGGAGTTTGAGTTATACAAACTGATCAAAGAGAAACTTCTGAATAGGACTCTTATCCTGAGCGTTTCTGCAAACAGTGCTGAAGTTCAGATTACTTTAGTAGTGCATCTAAAAAAAAATCACGTCACGAAAAACCTCATCGTTTCTTAATAACGCTTGTGTTCTGAACTCGTTCTGCTCTGTGCTGTTCATTGTGCTGCTGTAATACCTGACTTTTGTATTTTGAAAAATATCCATCCATCCATCCATCCATCCATCCATCCATCCATCCATCCATCCATCCATCCATCCATCAGGAACCTTTATGGTCACAACCATGACATTCCAAAATGGGCTTTTCCTGTATGGTTTACATTTGAGGTACAAACTGGGACATGGTTTTGAGTGTTTCAGTTTTTTAACATAATATCATAAACATAAAGTCATCTAAGAGTTGCAGTATATACTCCCTTTAAACTTCTGCTAATGAACCAAAACTCCAAGGTCTCTTATACATCTACTTATCTTCTCACCAGAACACCTCGTATATGGGAATGTGCGAAAAACGTACAAGCCGCCGAAGACGTTAATTATATTTCTCGAGCTCATACTGCACACAAATACAGGGATTGATGAACTGCAAGTGAGTCAAAAACAATTAACACTGATCATGACGGAGAACAAGCCTAAATATCTCTCTCTCAAGAGAGAGTTTTCTTTCAGTTTAATTAGAAGCTACACTTAAACTCGTGCCTCACACATTTGCCACTGGCTAAACACTTTCCCTGCAGCCACGAAGGCCAATTAATGTAGAAAAATCAATTTGATTTCGACTGATTTCACTTCTTTTTTAAAAGTAGATGCACTTCACCGCAGACCTTATAACCCAAGATCTGCACTTTGTGGACAGTTGGATGCTGTTTTCTAAGGTTCATTACTCAGAATTACCTACAGACATGATGCACACATCATAACAAACTATTCAATTTACCATACGCCTGCAGATCATCAGTGTGATGGATTATCAGTCAGTAATTCAGCTCAGAAAACAGCTCAAATTCACTTTTTCCATCTGAATTAAATCCCAGGTTAAAGGAAAAAGGAGCTTCCAGTGCATGTTTACTGCTCTGTTCACGTGAACATGATCAACCTGCATACAGACTCTGACTGATCAGAGAGAGGGGGCGGGGCTGATGATCAACCTGCACACAGACTCTGACTGATCAGAGGGGGGGCGGGGCTGATGCTCAACCTGCATACAGACTCTGACTGATCAGAGAGAGGGGGCGGGGCTGATGCTCAACCTGCATACAGACTCTGACTGATCAGAGAGAGGGGGCGGGGCTGATGCTCAACCTGCATACAGACTCTGACTGATCAGAGAGAGGGGGCGGGGCTGATGCTCAACCTGCATACAGACTCTGACTGATCCTCTTTGACTATTTTTCTTCCAACACTGAACAAAATACGAAAAAAAAAACAAATAAACACATTACTTTCCAAAACTCAGATGGAGCACATGTCCAAACGCAGGAAGACATCTATCCCATAGTCAGATACTGACCACTGATTATGGGTGAGAGGACAGCAAAACACAAACCATCAACAGACGGGTTTTCTATTTAAAACCAACCGTGCAAAGATAAACCCATCAAAGCTGGACCATGTGCTGTTCAGCATTGTCTGTGATGATCAGAGAAGAAATAATGAGAGAGAATTATGAGTTGGGTTCGCTCCGTTGTGTAAATTCCTCCCTCTCTCATCTCTATCGTGCGAGGAGCGATGCTTCCAGCTCGGTTAATGTGGCTTTGTGCTGTGACTTGTTTGCCAACACAGCGGTGTGAAAAATGGAGAAATGTTAAACAGGACCTGCTGTGGGAATGCATAATACTGAAACAATTACTGCTGCCGGACTGATGGAGGGAGAGAGAGAGAGAGAGAGAGAGAGAGAGAGAGAGAGATTGACAGTTGCATAGATGGAACGATGGATGGATAGTTAGTTGGTTGATTAATGCAAGGATAGGTAGGTGGTGGATGGATGGACAATTGAATGGAAGAGAAGATGGATGGATATTTAGATGGTTGGATGGGTAGATGGATGGATGGATGGATGGATGGTAGATGGATGGATGTATGAATGGGTAGATGGATGGATGGATGGATGGATGGATGGACTGGTGGGTTGATAGGGAGGATAGATGGCAGAGTTTGTACTCATGTATGGACAGTAAAATGATTGGTGGATGGGTGACTAGATGTATGGACAAATGGATGGACAAATGGATGGACAAATGGATGGACAAATGGATGGACAAATGGATGGACAAATGGAGTGCTGTCGGGTATTTTGAAGAACTCATTATCATAAATATCCTCGTTAATCTAATCATTACATGACTTCATCAAAATCATTCCATTTTCTTCTCATGATGATTCATTTCCAACAGGATTTCTGAAATATATGTGTTTATTGGTCCTTTTAAGCAAAAATAAGAGTAAATGATTGATGGAAACATGGTTAAATACATACAAAGATTTAAATTCTGTTCGTTTTTACATCTGAAGTGTGAATGATTATGAATGGTATATTAAAATGACGTCACACTATGGAAACATCCCACACATTTGGCCTTGAGTTCTAAAGGTTCTCTGAGAACCGTCAAAGTAGAAGCACTTTTATTTCTTCACTCAAAGAATATGAATATCTTTATTTTAAAGAGTATAAATGTTCACTCTGGTTTACGTGTCTGAATTACATCACGTTTTTTTTTTCTTCTCCAATTCTGAAACCCAAAGCAACATTTATTGCTCAATACAATCCCTCTGAATTATTTGTGAGGTGAGCTCCGCATTCGTCTCTCGCTCGTGCCGAGGTGTGAGCCCAGAGCAGGTGTTTGTCTGCGCTTACTGTGGGCAGAGCAGATGGTTCGAGCTGTTTGGGCTTTTAGATGTGTGCTTTTTTTTTTCCAATGCTGGATGGAGAGCTGTGGGAGGTGTAGTTAAGACTCTGTGGGAGAACAAGAGGCTGAAGCTCGTTCGTTACCGGAGTATGAAGGGACAACGCTGGAGCTTCCTAAATTACACAGTGCTGTCTCAGGCTGCTCTCGAGATCTGTCCTCGATATCAACTAAAAGGATAAATGAAGAGTCTAAATGTAACCATAAGAGTAAAAATAGAGCTCAGTGTAATCTTGGCAGTTGTTCTTCTCTGCACCAGAGCGTTCATCCATCACACGAGATCCCTGAGGGAACAGGCCTGCTGTGAGTTTCAGCATCTTCTGTTCTTTTAAGCAGCCTTTACATCCAAACGCGAGTCTGAACTCCATCACAGCACCGGCAGAAATGAGTGGCAGCCGGGACAGGTCAGTGACCCTGGTCACACTGATGGAAGAGTCTACTTAAGCTCTGCAGAAAGTCTTTACAAATGCATTCATAAAGGCTCCACAAATAAATGCATATCACTGGTGTCCAATGAAGACCATGCATCTCCATTTTTGTGCGTTTTTGGTTTTCTCCATGTTTCGAAATTTGCTGCTACTCTGTGTAAATAAAACAGAAATGTTCTGAAATTAATACTAATAAGCTCTTAAATTTATTCCATTCACAGTTAAGAGCATTTATGTCTTCTCCTGTAAAGTTGTCATTTTGGAGTTTTCGTGGCGTAGCGGGATAAGGCTCCCACTAGGATCCCAACTATGGGTTGCTGCTTCGAATCCAGGTTCATGTTGCTCACCATCAGGGTCCAGAGTGAGATTTGCTGCTAAATTGGCTTGCTCTCCCCCATGGGGTGGGTAGATGGCGCTCCTCCCACATCTCACAAGTGCGGTGCTGGTCGACAAGGGCGTCTGCCGTCCATTATGTCAGAACCGTGATGGCTGCCTGACAACGATACAAATGGCGGCAGTTCGAAAGGAGGCGGTAGGTTATTGTCACGTGACTCGGAAGAAACGTGGACGATCTCTCCCCCCTAGCGTCGAGAGCAGAGCATGTAATGTGGGAGGCTACTTAGGGGGATGGGTATTAGATTGGCATATCTAAATTAGTAGGGGTGGAAAATTGGAAAAATGGCAAAAAAAGAAATATAAAAACATGAAAAGGTTGTGAAGACTCTTGGCGGGTAGGTGTGAGATCAGGAGAGATGCCAATAATTCGAGTTTCATGCTCAGCTGTGTGATAAGCAAGGTCGGTCCTCCTTTCTGTGCCTGACAGGCTTTATAAGATCGTCCCCTGCTCATGTTTCCATTCTGACTCGTGCTGTTGTGTTGGTAGCAATGTTCGAAAGCAAGGTAAGCCTCGAAGAAGAGTCTTTAAGCGTTTGGAGGACAGTCAGAGGGGTCGCATCGTATCTGCATGACCGGTACGGCATTATCATAGCACACTGTTGGTGTCAGTAAATCGAAGAAGGCAAACATCAGCAAACATGATGGATCTGGGAGACTTACACAAACCGTGGAGAGGGACAAACAATGGATTGTCGGACATGCACAGCCGTGATTGTGGACATTCACTGATGCCCTACTTGAGTCATCCTGTTAGTACCAGCTTCATTGGCAGCTGCCCTCAGCAAACTGCAAAGGTGTCATACCAGACTTGTCTCCGCATCTCCAGACCTGTCCCTGATTGAAAATGTGTGGGAAAACAAACAACAAGCAAACAAACAAACGAAAAAAACAACCTGAACTTTCTTTATTATTTTTGATATTGATGTGTGCATTGATGTGTGAAAGTTTTACTTACTTTTATACTGAGATGTGAACATTGTGTGAGCAAAGAAAGAGAGCAAACAGCCCCTCCCTTCTCATTTCCCTCTATAACTCAATGTGTGGGTCAGGAAGTCAGTAGCCCCGCCCCCTCTCTCTGGTTAAGCATGTGCACGTGGACAGAGCAGTATGGTATGGTAGTTTGTTATGGTATGTGTATGGTGTCTGTAGGTTACTTTGATCCTGAGCTTTGAAGCCTAGAAAACAGTGTGTAACTGCCCGCAAAGCGTGGACCTCTGGTTCCAGGAGTTAACCAGATCTTCTGCAGCAGGTTTCTGTTATTCTCACGAAAGCTTTTCCATTACTAATTGCACCCTACAGTTAGACAAGGGAGAGGACACTCCAATCTGAGGACTAATGCTGCCCAGTGAAAGTCTTGGAGCTTTCAAATAACCAGTTAGAAATAGCTGTCCACTCAGATACACTCCACCGTTTCCCTCCTATTGATCTGCAGCCAAGAGTAATGGGAGTGTATTGAACACACAAACACTTTTATTAAAGGTTGCTCATCTCTTACTGCAGATGGAAATGATAGGAAATGGAAGACTACAGCACGGAAAAGTGCTTATAGCCTGTTAATCTTCACTGATCCCTGATCCAACCCCGTATATATTCCGCTTCTCTGTCCTTCCACAGCACCTTCCCTTATTCTCAGGCAGGTCTCACGAGGTGTTTCCAGTATGCAGTGGTCAGTACCTATCTAAAGTGCTCCATGGAAGGAAAACCAGCGCAGAGTCAAGGGCACCCACGTCCTTCTCAAAGCGTATGGAGATCCCGCCTCACAACTCACGGTACTTTAAAGGATCTACCACAGGACACCTTCAGAGGTCTTAAGGACACCATGTCTTGATGGATCAGAGCTGTTTTGCTGCCACAAAGGGGATCTACTCAATATCGAGCACGCTTTACTGTGGGGAGGAGACTGAAATGGCCATCCCGCAGCTCCAGGCAACAGGTTCCCGGGCCAAACCTTTTCATAAATATATGTTTAACACATAAGAGGAAGATGGATTGCAGTTGGCTTGGGTAATTAGTTCACGGTGTGTTAGTGAGATGAATAGGTTAACACCGAGCCACAGACCAGTCTTATTAATGAATAGGCCAACATGCAGTTGTAATGAAGATGAATTGGACTGCAATAATAAAAGGCTTAACTGGGAAACAAAAAAAAATGACTAAATATGGTAACACGACACATTCCAAATCTAGTTTCAGTAAAAATCCTGCAAAACAATGAAAAAAAAGTGGTGATTTCCACCACATTTGTTCTGAGACCTCCCCCCCCGTGACTGGGACTGGTCCTAATTACTGCCTCATTTGTTCTGAATCCTCGCCCTTCCAGCAACTGGTGCTCATCTCATTTGTGCTTCGGCCTTCAACGCATGTACATGATTATTTTTATAAGCCACTTTGTCAAAAACACTGTGTCCTGTAGGAGGTGGTTGTACCACATAAAGTAAAACATTAAAACACCACAATGAAGGAAGAAAACAAAGAATTAATCCCAGTTTACTCCTCCCTATGTAGTGTACTGTGTAAAAGAAATCACTCGTGTCCATCTGAATTAAATCCCAGTTTAAATGCCAAAGCAGCTTCCAGTGCATGTTTACTGCTCTGTCCACGTGATCATGATCAACCTGCATACAGACTCTGACTGATCAGAGAGAGGGGGCGGGGCTAATGACATCATTGACCCAGATATTGGGTTACAGAGGAAAATGAGGAAATGCTCTCTTTCTTTGTTCAGTGTTCAAATTTCAGAATTAAAGTTCAGATAAGTTACTGAAACATATATAATAACAAAAATAATAAAAGACATTCCACACGTTTTTTTTAATAAATATCCTCTGCAATCTTGGCAGTCTATGTGCCATAATTTTGCATTATTTTGGAGAATAAAAGTACATATATCTACAAAAACATCCCAAATATTGGCCTTGGGTTCTAAAGGTTACATGTGTCATTTGTGAATATTTTATTTACACCCCCAACATTTACATAAAACCATGTCTACTAGAGTAAGCTCTAGTCAAAGTCACACTCTGCTAGTTATGGGAATACAGGTTGCTATAGGAACCATGCTTTGTGACCACTGCTTTTTAGGTGCCATTGTCCAGTGAAGGGCAGCAGACAGGAAAGTGGGGAACAAAAGTTTGGGAAACAAGTCTTAAAGGTAAAAAAGGACATGTGGGCACAACCTGGACGTTTCCCATACCTGCAGTTAGTTCTAATCATCACATTTTTTTCAGAACCTCCCACTCGCATAAACCAACACCTGGTTTGACCTCCCCCTTATTATGATCCGTCTTAATGAGTCACTTATGTGTTACCATAGTGAGATAGGGTAAGTCCTGTAGTCTGTTACAATATGTTAATCGTATCTGAAGGTTATTCTGATCCTGGTTTAAAAAGCCTTGATAAAGGCATGCAACTGCCTGCAAAGTGCAAGTTCAAGTTTTCCTAGAACCCTTAGAACCCGTGATCTGCAGTCAGCTTGAAGTTGACGAGGAGCTCACATATAGAATGTTCATGGACTCTCCAACCTAAGACTTCTAAGATGGTGACTGGGTTCAATTCCACCTCGTTTGTTCTAAGACTTCCCCTGAATTTTTGGAGCTTGAAGACCTCCATACCTTGACTGTGAATCGTCCTGCTCACCACCTTTGTTCTGCTGTCTTTCATGACCACCTTGCTTGCTCTGGGACTTCCCTCAGACCACAACTGGACACCATCACTGAGATCTTACTTTCATAGCGATTGGTTCTGATTACTGCCTGGTCCAACTCGCCACCTTCTTTGTTCTGAGACCTCCCCGTCAACAATGAATGGGTTCAATGACCACCTTGTTTGTTCTGAGACCGCCCTCTGAATGAAATTTGACTTCATCGCTGACTCATTTGATCTCCCCCTCATCGGGACTGGTCCCAATTACTGCCATGTTTGTTCAGGGACCTTCCGTAGTGTCATAACAGTTGACAAATTCTGACACGGTGCTTCAAAATATTGGACAATATCTCTGGACACCCCACAGTATCCCCTTACAGTTGTACCTAATTGCCTGTCCAGAGACATTTGTCATGGTCTGATGCTTCGTCTAGCCTAGCGTGCACACCACAACACACCACTTGGTGGAAACCGCTGTAGTACCATCTGTGGTGTGCATCTGTATTTCCGTGATCAAGGCCTCGGCTGCAGCAGAACTGACCCCATTCCTCCATTAGTGATTCCGTGCACACGAGCTCATTATCCCTGATAATCTTACTACTAATAAACAGTGGCTATAACACAACAGATTCACTGGACGCTCTGCTCCAAAACCCAGCAATCCCTAATGTCCTCAAACAGTCAGCCAGCAGCAACCAGAAGTGCTTCCCGATGAGCCTTCATCAATGGCTTTGTCTTACAGCCAGCATGTCCCTGCAGGAGCCCTAAGAGATGTTCCGAGAGGAAATGGGCCCCCGAGCACCATTTAAACCTAATCAAAAACGAGCCAAATGGAAACGGTCATTCTCTGAGCACGACTGGACATGTTTCTTAACATTCTCTCGATCAATTTTTGACTGAAGCTTTAAAAAATGAGATGCTTATTGACTGGAATGTAGAACCGCAACCTCTAAATGAGATGCAGACGTGTCTGAAAAACCACCGCCGCCACCACCACCACTGTTTGAATGCTGATGAAAAAGCCACAGTCGCTGTTAACTGTTGCCATGGGCAAAAAATGTGCAGTCTATTATTGGCTGCTGCTGCAGCTTTAATGAATGAATGAAATGAACAAGAAATGTTAAACAGCTCCAAAAATCTTCAATTCAAGCACTAATTATAGGTATTATCGTTACATTTATTTTACGATAAACCTTATATTATTTAAGAATCTATACTGTATTTAAAATATGAGCACTTAGGCCTGGTTCTTCCCAAACTACCCTGAAGGAAGTGTGGGGTTGCAGTGCTGTTGGAAAGGAAGATAAAGGTGCTCACAAAATCCTAGCTTTGGAGAGAAAACAACCCCTCCCATCTCATTTTCCTCTGTAACCCAATATTAGTGACATCATCAGCCCCGCCCCCTCTCTCTGATCAGTCAGAGTCTGTGTGCAGGTTGAGCATCAGCCCCGCCCCCTCTCTCTGATCAGTCAGAGTCTGTATGCAGGTTGAGGATCAGCCCCGCCCCCTCTCTCTGATCAGTCAGAGTCTGTATGCAGGTTGAGCATCAGCCCCGCCCCCTCTCTCTGATCAGTCAGAGTCTGTATGCAGGTTGAGGATCACCCCCCACATGTCTGTGGGTTACACTGATTCTGGGTTATGAAGCCTAGAAAACTGTCCGGAAAGTGTGAGTGTCAGGTTGTAAGAGTTGAGAAGGTTTCTTGTGAAGTTGAATTGTCTTCTAGACAATGTTTAGACAGAAATCATAATTTAATGTTTACTCTATACAGTGCAGCCCTGATTAACTGTCAACAACACAGAAAACATCAGCCCAAACACGAGAGAGAGTATTCCTCCCCTGTGCCGTCTCGGACATCCCACTCCAATCATCCACACAGCCGATCAATAGAGGAACAGATCAAAATCAATAGAGGAAAGTACCCACAATCCTCTTCTAATACATCAAACACTTCACTTTCAATTTAATCACACCGTCTGCAAACCCGCAGACTATGGTCTGATCTATGTCAACACCGTTTCGTATTGTTGCTGCACTTGAAGGTGTTTGCCTGCCATATGATCACACGGTTTGCACTGTTTAAGAGTTTACTCTTAAGCTTTGCATTTTTAAAAACGATTTTAACTGTAGTTACAGCCCTGCAGGAAATCCTGGAATAAAATCAAAACAAAACAAAACACTTCACATCTCAGAATTCCCGCTGGAAAATGGTCAAATGAGAGTATTTTTGGGCTGAAAATGCAAGAATCTTAAGTTATCTGCAATGATTAAATTCGCAAGAACATTTACAATAATACATTCTTCTAAATGCTTGACAGTCATCTATATAAAATTGACAGAACAACTTGAATATCCTTCATTATTTTTGTTCCTGTATGTACGTATCACTAATACACCATTTCAGGACTTTTATTCTGAAATTCTGAACACTGTGAGCAAGAAGAGAGAGCAAACAGCCCCTCCCATCTCATTTTCCTCTGTATCCAAATATCTAGTCCCGCCCCCTCTCTCTGATCAGTCAGAGTCTGTATGCAGGTTGAGCACCAGCCCCGCCCCCTCTCTCTGATCAGTCAGAGTCTGTATGCAGGTTGATCATCAGCCCCGCCCCCTCTCTCTGATCTGTATGCAGGTTGATCATGTTCACGTGGACACAGGATGGTCGTTTTGGCATTTAAACTGGGATTTTACTTAAATGGGAAATGAGTAAATTTTAGCTGATTTATGAACTGGGAAACGGGAAGTGTGGTGCAGATATCTGGTTCTAAGAGGGGGGAGCACCGGGTGCGCTGTTAAAAAAATTGCAAAGGGTTAGAGCGATTTTTGGCATGTAGCCACATCAGCAATATCTGCATCGTAAAGTCCGACACAGTGAAAGCGGTCAGCCACTGATATACTGTGTAGCCCTACTGGACGCTGGACTGGATGTAAGTGTGTAAGCAGAGCTGGAAAATAACAACCAGTGTCCAGGGACGAGGAACCAAGAGAGAATCTGACAGTACAATAAAACTCAGTCAGACAGCAGTTCAGAAATGGGACACACACACACACACACACACACACACACACACACACACACACACACACACACACACACACACTCACACACACACACACTCACACTCACACTCACACAGAGGATTTTGCTGGGTCATTGTTCCACTTGTTTAAAAAGTCCATGCAGGAGGGTGAAGGCGGAGTGTGTGGAAATGAATAGCTGTGAAGAGAGGGAGGCAGCGGGAGAATGGAGGAGGAGAAATGAGGGGTTGATTGGATGGTGACACATCAGGGCCATGCAAACAGGACACCTGCTGTTTCATTTCCAGAGCAGGACAAGTGGAAATGATGTCACTCCTAATATAAACAGCACTGAAATAGCTCTTCAGGCGGTGGGAGGTTGTTGTGTTTTCAAAATTTGACCCCCCCCCCCACCCCCACCACACACACAAAAAAAATAAATAAATAAATAAATAAGTAAATAAATAATTGCAAATCCCACTTGGATTTATGGAAAACAAACTTTCTAAAGCATCACTGGCACTGGAAGATCATCTCAGAAGTGGGCCAGAGCTGCTGTTCCATAATCTGCCTGGTGTTTCTTGTATCCGGAAGCTGATATTTCGGGAATCTGATAAAAAAGATCCAGGGTCTTCCCCAGACGCAGATTAAGCCTCCAGCCCTAAGCTTCATCCCTGTCCAAGAAAGTGACCCATGGCCAGCTTGAAGGACAAACACAGCTTCAAATGTCTGCCTAACGTCCGCCTGTCAAGAACAACTCTCCAGTGATTTGCTTTAATGAATTCAATGTTTCTAATCCACTCTGCCACTCTAACGGTGACTGGCATTAACCAGTCTGACCCAGTCCGAGTCTAAAGAGAATCACATTAACCCGTGTCAACCCAGTCCAAGCTAAATCTGATCTACACACACTTGCCTGATTCCAGTTTCGGAGCAAAGACGGATTATCGGGTCTGATCTGTAAACAGAGCGGCACCATCCGATCTGATCCGGAGGATCTAATTCAGTTTCAGTCTAATGTCTGATTCGCTCTGAAGCATAAAATAAAATCACATGAACCAGATGAACAGCGTTTACAGGTCTGATCTGGTTTAGTTAAAGCTGAACTACACTCATTAGTCTGATCTGGGTTTATAGCCTATAGAGATCTACCTGAATTGGTCCAACTTCAGTCTTAATAGAAGTACATAATCTGGTCTGATCCAGATTCTAGGACAAAATACATCGATCAGTCTGATTCAGTCTAAGCGTAACTGTTTCCCAAAAGCTTCTAACTGCATTAGATGGTCGAGCGGGCATCACACTCAGTACTCTTGCACTCTCTCTCTCCTGCATAAAGCATAATCTTAATGCTAAGAGGTTTTTTGGAAACTGGGCTCTGATCCATTCTCTCCAAACCAAATGAATTAACCAGTTTAATCCAGAGTTTAATGAGGAATACATTCCCTGTCTGATCCAGTGTTTATTTAAAGAACTCTACATAATGAATTCAGATCCAGTCTCAGAGTAAAGAGAATTAATAACCAGTCTAATCCCGTCTCAGTCTAATTAGATGTGCCCACCAGTCTGTTCCAGTTGAAAGCCTAAAGAAAATGAATGTGAATCAGTTTCAGTCGAACTAGAAATCAGTAACCGGTTTAATCTAGACTAAACAAATTAACTCTTAGAACCCGAGATCCACACTCGGGTTCCACAGGCAGCTAATAGCCATTCAGTGCATGTTTACTGCTCTGTCCACGTGTATATGCTCAACCTGCATACAGACTCTGACTGATCAGAGAGAGGGGGCGGGGCTGATGCTCAACCTGCATACAGACTCTGACTGATCAGAGAGAGGGGGCGGGGTTGATGTTCAACCTGCATACAGACTCTGAGTGATTAGTGAGTGGGCGGGGCTATAATAAAAGACATTCAAGGTTTTTTTGTTTGTTTTTTTTGGACCACTGTCAAATATTTAGAAGAACTGATTATAAATATCACCGTTAATCAAATCATTACAAGTAACTCATTAACATTGTTGCATTTTCTGCTCAAAAGCTCCCTATAAAATCGATTTCCAACAGGATTTCTGAGATCGGTCTCATAATCATTGGCATTTGATCAATCATGGTCAAATTTCTAAATTGTCTTAATATTTACATCTCAAATGAAGACATCAGATCAGCCTAATCTCTCCCAAAAACAATATCTGCTATGTGTGACTGTCTCCGTTTTGGAGAATACAAGAACGTCACACTACAAAAACATCCCACAACATTGGCCTAGGGTTCTAAAGGCCAAACTGGTCTGATCTGGTCTTGGTCTAAAGAGGTCTGATCCAGTCTCAGACTACAGCTGGTTTGATCCAGTTAGTAAAACCAAATTGTATCCTGATAATTTTATTTAAAAATATATAATAATCAAATAATCAATTGAAATCAAGAACGGTGTAGACCATCAAGAGCAGACATCTATACTCTAAATCCGTACATATGGAGACAAAATGAGAGCATGCATCTCTGAAGGACACCGAGCTTCAGTGAACGAAGACTGTTCAGGTGTTAAAACAAGAGAAACCACAGGAAAGCAGCTCAGTCTGCTCTTACCCTGCTGATCAGCTCAGTGCAGACAGGATTCCCCAGCTGCTCGTCCACCATAGAAACCACTTAAGAAGCTCCTCATCAGTTCATCTCCTACTGAGCTGAAGTCTTTCTGTCGTAGCTTTAAGAACAATACCTTCGGGTATCATCAGTAAATGCATTAAAAGCACCCTTATAAAGACTCAGCATCCCATCACTAACTTTCAGGGATTTATGATCCAATGAGCCAAGCTTTCAGGAGAAGTAATAAAAGAAAATGTGACGGAATTGAACTGGTATTTTTTTATTACTGTTACTGAACGTCAGCTGCTGCTGCCTGCAGATGCGTGTATGTTTATTATGCGCATGAAACTAAAACATAACAATGAAACAAGGACCACGGAACTTTGTAAATGTAGTAAATTATAAGATTATTCAAGTTAATTATCAACATCATGCTGAAGCTACAAAATAAACAAAATAAATAATTGTCCTTGATTTTCTTTACATTTGGTCAGAATTTAGCAACGGACCAATAGAGTCCTTTAGAAATGTCAGATTTTTCTGACATATTTATCCTATATTTATCATATTAATAATATTTGTCAAAAAATATTAGTAAATTAAAAGCAATAAAATGTTATATATATTATATATATATATATATAGCTATTCTATGATGATTCTTAAAAAAAATAAAATAAATATATATAGATATATAATATAACATTTTATTGCTTTAAATTACTAATATATATATATATATATATAATAAAATAAAATAAAATCAATTCTTAAGGAACATATCCTAATATCATGTGATTTTATTTCAGATGATTTAGGTTCATTGTTAACAGTGTAGATTATCATGAATTGCTCACACACTGTAAAAACAGCAGGGTTTTTTAATATTAAAAATTGATATAAAAGTGATGATTTAAGTTCAACCCTGCGAGACACAGATTTGCTTTAGTGACACAGTTCGTCCGACAGTGAAGAAGACAGGGCTGAAAAAAAGCTGCACTGCTTGCAGGAAAGCTGCTTTATTTCTCACATCTATCTGGGTCTTTCTCTGAAATATCTCTGTACGACGTCACCGGAGTGACCCAAGAATTCCCACATAAACCAATTAAAGATTCCTCAAACTGTCCGCGCTGCCAGAGCCTTTTCCCTTTGGGTGAAGAACAGTAACACTGGCCATGGTTCTCTCTCCGGCCCACCAATCAGAATGAGCCTCATTATCACTCAGCCTACTACATAAAACTTTACATCTCAAGCTCTCGTTAAACAGTACACAACCGAACTGGTCAAAGACCAGTAAGAACATGTGCATGAAAAGGATCTAATCTCACCAGTCTTTCAGAGACAATCATCTCTAATCTCTATATCTTTAATCCCTATTACCTACAGGGGTTGGACAATGAAACTGAAACACCTGGTTTTAGACCACAATAATTGATTAGTTTGGTGAACTAGGGCCTCCTTTAGCGGCCAATACAGCGTCAAATCATCTTGTGAAGGACATTTTTTGGATACAATCTCGGTTAACACCCCAACATCCCTTTCAGACAGCTTCCACTCGCATCCACAGTTAATCCTGTTGGATGTGGTTGGTCCTTCTTGGTGGTGCTGACATTACCCTGGATACCGTGGCTCCTGATACATCACAAAGACTTGCTGTCTTGGTCACAGATGCGCCAGCAAGACGTGCACCAATAATTTGTCCTCTTTTGAACTCTGGTATGTCCCCCATAATGTTGTGTGCATTGCAATTGAGCAAAACTGTGCTCTTACCTGCTAATTGAACCTTCATACTCTGCTCTTACTGGTGCGATTAGTGAAGATTGGACATCAGGCTGCTCCAATTTAACCATGAAACCTCCCACTACAATGACGGGTTTCAGTTTCATTGTCCAACCCCTGTATATAACCTAATATCTGGGTCAGTGACATCATTAGCCCCGCCCCCTCTCTCTGATCAGTCAGAGTCTGTATGCAGGGTGATTATCAGCCCCGCCCCCTCTCTCTGATCAGTCAGAGTCTGTATTTGTCTCCTTTGGCATTTAAACTGCGAATTAATTCAGCTGGAAACGAGTAAATAGTTTAGTTGTTGTTTTTCAGAGCTGGATTTTATTCACTCATCATTCATCACACAAAGATCAGGATCCTCTGAAATGAAGCCTAGAAATACCCCATGCCTGAGCGTGTTTTCCATCTCCCCAAAACACAGACGATCAAGCTAATGTGGGTGTGTGTGTGTGTGTGAATGGAAATGAGGAAGTGTGCTTTCCAGTGATGGGCTGAAGCCCCATCCAGGTGGTATTCCTGCCTTGTGCCCAATGATTCCGGGAAGGCTGCGGATCCACTCTGATCCAGAAGCAATCACACATAAAGAGGAACGAGGGATGGAATTTGACTAATTACACATTACAAATCACTGGACTGTAGAAGACAGGAGAAGGCGATTGAAGGAGAGCAGAACATCACCAGGCATTTTGGCTCAATGTCTGATATTGGTTGTCTTGATTGAGCCCCTGACCTGTAGATGGTAATCACATAGTGGTCACTACACTGTAGACTAATCAATGCTGGAACAGTAACCTTGTCCAATTTGGTCAAAAGCTTTGAGAATGAGATGAGTTACATACATTCTCGTATAATTATCCCAGAACAGAAAAGGAGCTTCCTGCTATTCCATGGCAGGTACAAAAGACACTGCTTTGAATTATGAAAGTCTGCAGCTTCTGCCTTTTACTGGCCTGAATGAATCAGAAAACCATGAAAATGTGGAACAAAACTGATGTAACAAACATAAATCCATGCAAATGATATTATGCGTCATTAGTCTGTCTGCTGTACAGAGAGATAAAAGGATTACAGGACAAAAGTACAATTGTTTGGTGTTACTTTAACACTGAGATGAATAACAGCTTTCTGAAAATGCTGATAAGAGGTTGGAAACACGCCGCCACTTCCTGCATTGACCATTAATGACCGAACCCTATTTAATGTGCTTCTGTATAACATTGCCTTTTTTCTTTGTAATAACACGGTAATTACATGAGACAGTCAGCAGCCATATGCTGATCTCTTTATGGAAGACCTTTGGCTTCCTTTTATGAACTTTTATGAAGCTCTGGGATCCATGCAGATTTCTAAAGCTGGTCATTTCCATTAAATATCTCTATTGGAAAGATCTTTTATTTCCAATAAAGAAAAACTAATATTAATTATAATAAAAAGACCCCGAGATTGTGAGATTGACAGGCGGATCAGTGCTGCCGCCGCAGTCATGCGGTCGGTGTATCGGACCGTCGTGGTGAAGAAGGTTCTGAGCCGTAAGGCGAAGCTCTCGATTTACCGGTCAATCTACGTTCCTACCCTCACCTGTGGTCATGAGCTGTGGGTAATGACCGAAGGGACAAGAGCACGGATACAATCGGCTGAAATGAGGTTCCGCCGCAGGGTGGCCGGACGCTCCCTCAGAGCTAGGGTGAGATCCTCGAGGAGCTGGCTGAGGTTTTGGGGAGAGAGGGAGGTCTGGGGATTGATGGATGGATGGATGCCTGGTCATGCCACAGTCATCCATGACCAGAAGTCTCCGAAAGCATAACTGGCACTGATATCACGTATCTGACATCACAGAATTAGCAGTCAGGTCCTCCTCGAGGCCTGTTGAGCTCCGGAGTTTCACATTAGTGGTAGTTCGATGCAGTGCTTTCTCTCTACTAGGGCACTTTTCCACCAACGTGGAACCTAATTTCCCACCAACAAAAATGGGTTCCAGAACAAATGCTCTCAGTTAGTCTATACGCGTTACCATCTTCTCACTGTACAATGTTGTGCAGCGCCCTCTGTTGGTGACGTATTCTGTGATGTATTCTCGGTTCCACTAAAACTGATGTAAATGCGGGCTGGTTTACTGAAAAGCACATGGGTTCTATTAAGCCCAAACGATACCAGTTCAACAACTGGCGGAAAAGGTGTTATAGTGTTTCTAGCACCCTGTGATCGAGGGAGTCCTTCAAGACAGTTGGGCCTCAAATCCTTCCTCTCCTGTTTTCTCTCCACTGAGGAAGAACTGGATACTTCTCTGGTCTGATCTGATCCTCCACTCGTTCTTATACGGTATCTCAAGGCCACTTTGATCATGATGGATTGTGCCACAAAGGAGCTGCTTAAAAGCCTCGGAGGCAGCTAGGGAAGCAGAGTTCTCCACCAGGGAATGAACTGTGGACATGTAGCAGACTCATCCTGCCTGAGCCAATTCATTTAACAAATGAGCTTTATGTTAATGTAATCTGCAGGGTTGGTTAGAATTAGAAAAAAGAGTGGCAGCCGGGGAAATCCTCCCTCATGATCTTTATGTTGGGGTTAAGACAACAAGATGACAGATAACAAGAAATAAATTCACACTGAAACATATAATAATAATAATAATAATAATAATAATAATAATAATAATAATAATAATAATAATTTTGGTTGGGATTGACCAGAAAAATGCCAGATTTTCAAAAGTTATACCTACTTAAAATATTTCCTATATTACTATATTTGTGGAGACAAAAAATAAGTGGTTGTATTATTATTATTATTATTGCTATTATTATTATTTGTATTATTATTATTGCTATTATTATTATTTGTATTATTATTATTATTGCTATTATGTTTTATTATTATTAATGTTACTATTATTATTATTATTATTATTGTTGTTGTTGTTGTTACTATTGTTATTATTATTGTTGTTGTTATTATTGATGTAGGAAATCTTAATTCCTTAATTCATACTTCCACAATCAAAATAAGAGCATATTACATTGCAAATAGCAATACTTGGGGTCCAAGCTTTCTGAGCCATGTTTGATCCAAAAGAATTTCTAGGCTGATAATGGACGCAGGGTCATAAAAATGACCCTCCTGACCTTTTCAACAAATAAGTCAACATAAAGTAGCTCTTGAACTCTGCCATCAAATTAATTCTATGGCAACGTCTGTGTTTTCTCCTGAAAATGCCTTAGAACCATTATTATTACACTTTTGTTGAGGAACAGTGATGTCACAGGGGTATTAACTAAGTTTTAATAAACCCAAGATTTTGGGAGGTGTTCCAGGCACGTCCCACCGGGAGGAGACCGCGGGGTAGACCCAGGACATGCTGGAGGGACTATGTCTCTCGGCTGGCCTGGGAACGCCTCGGAGTCCCTCCCTTGGAGCTGGCTGAGGTGTCGGGGGAGAGGGAGGTCTGGGCGTCCCTGATTAGACTACTGCCCCCACAACCCGGCCCCGGATGAGCGGAAGAACACGGATGGCGGACGGATCCGTAACAATCTCTAAAACTGCCTGTCACAGCAGCCCAAAACTTGAAATTATTTGTTCAAAGCCAACTTGACCTACATCTCAGGTAATAAAACTGCTTTTTTATACTGGATTTTGATAACAGGAGCTTCTAAAAACAGTTATACATTTTATAAACAGTAGGTTCTGTGGTTCTTAACCGTATGTGTTTTGTGCTGGTGTGTCAAGGAATTCCTGACTTATAAAGCTGAGAACACAAGGTGTGATTCTGCCCTCACCGAGGGTTAACAACAAGCCGCTGCATAATATCCTGTATGCACACTACCGGTCAAAAGTTTCAGAACCCATACAGGGTGTTCTAAAATTTTTGACTGGTAGTGTATATCCAAGCATTTCATAGATGATGTACAGAACAAAGGGTTTAGGCAGACACTGGAGTTCGGATCCATTGAAAGCTGGCGATACCTTTATGTTCATCACATTCGATCAAAAATCGGAGAGGCTGGTGTGTGTCCTGCCTCGGGCTCCTTCTGAACCATTTTGCTCAGTCTCTGAGAGTCAGACGCAGCATTTACCTTCGGAACAGCGAAGACGGGAATAATTTGGCGCTGCACAAACGATTGGAATAATGAATTTTTCATTCTAATATTTCTGCTTCTGAGCAATTTACTTGACTCCGGTGTACATCACTCTGATCTGCAGAGCAGGCGTTTGCATGTCTTACATAAATGTTTCAGAACAGGAGTCTGATCGGATCACAGCATCGGAAAAGCGAGCGCAGATCTAAGGATTATCAAAGTTACACCGTAAACAGAGAAATCAGTCAGAGACTCAAATAACACACCTCGTTCGGATCAAAGCAAAATGCACCAAAGCATCACCCGTGTACATCAACCTCTACACATCAAAAACAGCCAAATGCAGCGACCAAATTACAAATGATCTGTATGTATTTGGAGGAAAAAAAAAAAAACACTGTATAAAGGGTTCCTTAATGAAAGGCCAGAGGGTCCATGATAAATACAGATACCGCGGAAAGAAAATGATCATACCAATCACTTCTTAGATGCTCAGTTGCAGAACTTCTGAGCTGATGTGTTGCTTCAGCTTCAACTCTAATTACCTTTCAAACGAAAGAAGACAAGGCGGCGTCTCTGAAGAATATTTCCATTTGTTCTAATTAACGGCTGGTTTTGCATTGGCGTCCACTTTTCTTCATCCTTCATATCAGAAAGTGTCATATGTGACATTAATTCACGCCTTTTCTTTGCTTTTGATTGATTGCATTTAGTAATTTAGTAATTTAGTAAATTAAATGATTAAAAATATGCATCACAGCTATTATGTTGGAATTGCGGAGCCACTGCTTTCCTCCTCGTCTGCTGGCTGACCAGTACTAATGTAATGGCAGCGGTTTGAAGAGGTGGTGGCTTCCATCACATGTGGATGAAGCCGTGCTCGTCTTCACCCCCCTAGTGTCTGGAGCATCGCATGTGATGGGAGTCCAAACAGGGTTGGGTAATTGGCTGATGCTCAACCTGCACACAGACTCTGACTGATCAGAGAGAGGGGGCGGGGCTGATGCTCAACCTGCATACAGAGTATAATAATAATTTGTACCATTGTTCTAGTATTTGAATAACTTATTATTATAAATATCCTTGTCAATCTAATCAATACAAATAATTCATCATAATTCTTGCTTTTTTAGCTTGAAAACAATCTGGATGATCAATTTTGAACAGGATGTAAAATGTTTATTAGTCCTTATAAGGAAATAAAAAAACCACAAAGAAAGTTTTAATCAAAATATGGTAAAATTTATAAAACAATGTTTAATAATATTTGTCTTGAACCAGACAGATTTGAGTAGACTAGGATCTCCTGTCTCCTATAAACACTTTTCTAATGTTTGGCAAATAACTTGAAAAAATCCCACAAAATAGGCCTAAAGGTTAAACTTTTGATAGCACCTTTATTTTTAAGAGCGTTGTATAAATCTGTGTGTAGAATCAGCAGCTTCTGAGAGCAGGTGACACCTTTTCAATGCTGAAAAAAAGAGGGATGTTGCTTTTGTTCTGGTAGGAAATGCTGTGTTTTTCTTTGAGTTTATATCACTGATTATAAGCACTTCTTATTCACTCCCTTTTATTTGGAATAACGATTTAAATGTGTTTTGCAATTTTTATTCCTGCTCTTTTTTTTTTTCTTCTTCAAAATGAAAGTTTACAAGGTCTATTCATGAGTAACCCTGAATTTCTCTCTGATTCCGGACCGAAGCAAACAGTCGGGTCATGAATGAACAATCATAGACGACCATGACCTTGCAGCACTGATATTTACTTTGTTTGCAGGCAGTGTGGAATAAAGGCCCGAGAAACAGCAATATGAACCCTATTCAGAGGAGCTGTAATGCAGTATCCATACCAAACAGGGGGGAGATATTCAACAGCTACATGAGCAAGAAAAGCCCAGTCCTGAAATCCAGCAAGGCATGAAATTAGTGCTGCCAAACTGAAGTGTGGAGACTGGATTAAGTGGGACCTGCAGCAGGAATTAGTCAGTAGAACTCTGCAGTTAGAACTCCTTATGGATCCATTCCTTTGGTTCCTCTGGCTTCGGTTTCTGTCCACCTACCGTTTCCTCCTCTTAAGTAAAATTCAAGTGAAATGAACCCTAAGCAGGTATCATCTCTAGCTGTTCATAAACTCTGAGACGAAGGGAAAAGAACTGAATCACACACTTCACAGTTTCTGCTTTATTATATTGATTATGGAAATCGAATGTACTTTCACGGCTGAACGGCTGCTTTGATTTCATTTCACCCAGTGATTGTGTGCCGTAACGCGAGACTCTATAATATTAAATCTCTTATTTGTTGTAGAACTGCTCTGCTTTTGATTGTGTTGATCTTAATTAGAAGCAACACTGAATTATAGAATTACCCTCATCCGTCATTTGACTGTTTACCCAGAGTGAAATGAACGTTCTAGGCTGAGGGAACGTTACCTTTCATCTCAGTTCAACCACGGCAAAGCATCAAGGTCCTGTGTTTTATAGAGAACCATCTGAAACCATCACAATGTACCATCACAGGGTTTCCAGTAATCGGGACACCTGCTCATTCATTGCTTCTTCCAAAATCAAGCTTATTCAATGAGTTTACACTGCTTTTGTTGAAGTAACTGTCTCCACTGTTGGATGATCACCACCCCAACTCACCCCAACTCATCCCAAAAGACCATCATTCAAAAAAAAAAAACAGTTCCACTGTTCCACAGCTCCATCCTGGGTTTTTTACACCCCTCTGGCCCACGCCTGGCATTAGACATGGTGCCAGGGATTCGTGTTCGTTTATCTGCTCCAGAGAGTCTTATTCTATTGGCAGTTCTTCTCTACAGGGACTAGACAAGCTTTGTGTGCAACTGAACATCTGTGTCACCAGTGGGTGCAACTTTGTGAACCTGCTTGAATTCATCAGACGGGGTGTCCACAAACATTTGGACATGGTTATTTGTAGTTTGGCAGGGCATTTAGTTTGGATTCCAACCCATGGGATCTTAGCGGTCAGCATGATCTTCACGAGCCAGCACAAATCAGCCAACAGAACCTTTATCAATCAGCAGAACCTTCACTAATCAGCAGAACCTTGAAAAACCCTCAGAAACTTCATAATCAGCAGAAATGTAACCAACCAAAAGAAACTTCTTCAACCAACAGAACCTTCAACAACCAGCAGAAACGTCAACAACCAGCAGAAACATCACCAACCAGCAGAAACGTCAACAATCAGCAGAAACTTTACTAAATGGCAGAACCTTCATCAACCAGCAGAACCTTCATCAACCAGCAGAAACTTCACCAACCAGCAGACATTTCACCAATCAGCAGAAACTTTATTAAATGGCAGAACCTTCATCAACCAGCAGAACCTTCAACAACCAGCAGAACCTTCACCACCCAAACCTATTGCCCAAAGAAAAGCGATGACAGACATAAATGCCATGCGTCAGTGATGTCAGTACTACGTGTTGGGCACTATAACACGTGAACAGTACTCTCTCGCTGGTCACCGTTCAACTCAAATACCACTCACATCAATCAGGGACGTCTTTTCTTCCCTTTCACAAATGTCTTGCCAAGCTTTTGATGGCAGTTACTCCACAGATCTTGGTTAATGAAGAAGAATTCGTGACATCAGTTCGTCACTGAAAGTCACCTCTTAAGGGTAGTGACACCTCAGCTCTGGATTTTCCGTGTGAAATAAGCATTATCACAGAAATACACAGACTTGCAGAGCTGACTGGGAGCTCAAGGGATGATAACACGAGCAGCCATTGGAGAGAAAAATTGAACACTAATGAAAGTACAGTATTTCACTGGAGCACAGCAACGTAGTGATTAATTATGCAGTACAGGGGGGACTTCGGTTGGTAGCTGATGTGAGGCTGTGGGGTCAGGAGCAGTTTTTTGGTTTGACTAATTATTGCTGAGCAGTGTGTCTTACTTGTGGCTACAATTTCTATGCAGTGCAACCACCGAGGAGACCAGGTTTTGGCATTTCTTCAGAATGTCAGGGCAAGGCAAAACAAGGCCTTTTTGTCCCAGTCTGCATTCAAAACTTTGGGTTAAGACTTCCGCCAACTTCTTCATTACTATATACATCTCAGTTTGGAGAACATGCTGGATTTGACACGTCCACACAAGCCAAGAGTTTACTCTCGTGCACCTTGACCTCATGCTGGTGCAAAGTTTAGAATCCATTCTTTGCCCTGAAGGTTATAAAAGTAGATGTTTCTCCTGGCAATCAATGCCCACCTTCCATGGTTTAGTACAAGTATCCTTGAAATGGGTCCTCCTCCCACCACGTCATCATCTGGAGAAGCCAAACTCTCCTTCAGGACGGTCAGGAAAACCTGGGATCGTTCTTCTTGAGGTTGGATTATAAATAAATAGTAGTCTAGTAACCATAGCTATGGGAGGACAGAGATGTCTAGTACTTGTTTAAACCCCCCATCTACACCAATACACTATGAACGTTCCTTACTGTTCCATTCTGTTCTAAGTTGGGTTCTTTGAAGTTCCAGTTCCACCATAAATGCTGACACTATATCCTCACAATCACACCAGCTTATTAGGCATTTTTCTGACACCTTAAACAACGAGGTGCCTCTACGAAATTGCGGCCCCATTTAAGGTGACACAAAGCTGCAAACTGGAGAATAAACAGCTGAATTGGCTTCTTTTTCCATCCATTCCACCTTAAATTCTGTGGTTGTTATAATTAGTGTTGGCTTGTAGGCCAGCTGCTCGTTTGGTTTTTCTGTTCCACCTTAAACTTCAGAGATCAGTTCAAATGCTACAACTTGGTTGCATACCATTATAGCTATTCCACCTTAAATTCTACATCTACATCATGAAGTGCCTCCATAATGGTGTGAATTAAAGCAGTCTAGAGATGGTATATGGATGTCGTCCATTTAAAACAAGGCAATGGTTATCTAGTCCAAATTTAGTGTAGTGGTCTAGTTTAGTTACATCTGGACTTAAGATGGACAGTAATATTGATCAAATCAGAGTTGTGCTTTGAGCCCCAGGGAAGTCCAGACCGACTCTGCTTCTGGGGCCTAACTCTGATGTTTCTCAGCCTTGGAAAGCCTTGTTTGGGGAACACTGCCAGCAGTTTCCATGGGCAGGAGATTAAGACCCAGACCCAGATTAAGCCTGGGCTAAGTGGAACGTGTAATGCTGAGGCACTACTGACATTCGAGGTCACTCCTAACGGTGAGCTTAATCCATGTCCAGCCCTTTAAGTGATTAATTAAAGCCAGACGTTACCTTTTCAGGTGCTTCATCGCTCATTAGCATTATCCAGAGAAAGCCCAGCTGCCCTGTTCCACAGGACATTAGCCCGCTTTCTGGCTGAGACCCGGTAAACCCACTGCTGCAATCGGTTCTCTCAGTCCAGCGGTTCTCAATCACGGTTATCCCTTACGTATTATGTGTCTGTTCTCCACTTGTCAAATGCAATTTGGCGTTTCTGCAACTTTGGGCAAATTAAGGGTCCCGATACTGGGTTTCTGCACATTTTATTTCTGCATTTTTAATATGAAGAATAAAAATAGCACGTCAGAGTGTGGCAGGGTGCGGTGGTACATGACACTTACATAAACATGCATTAAAGCATCAGTTGTCATAACACTTTCGGGCGTAAAATGACATGAAGATGTCAAAGCAGCCTTTCTGACAACTGATGCTTGTTGAAATGAGCTTTCAACAAGAACGCTTAGAACAGGGTTGGGGAACCTTTAGGCTTTTCTATATTTATGCATAACCTGAAAGTCCTAAAAGCAGACGGAGAACCAAATCAAATAAACGAGACAGAAATATTACACATGCTCATTTATTTATTGGGGAAAATGAGCCAAAATTTGCTTTCACTATCTGGTGTGACCCCCTTGTGCAGCAATAACTGCAACTAAACATATTTGTTGATTAGTTCTGTGCTAGTTTGAGCAAATTCCTCTGTACAAAACAGCTTCAATGTACAGGGGTTGGACAATGAAACTGAAACAGCTGTCATTGTATTGTGGGAGGTTTCATGGCTAAACTGGAGCAGCCTGGTGGCCAATC
This sequence comes from Acestrorhynchus altus, assembly GCA_034509495.1. NCBI lineage: Eukaryota > Metazoa > Chordata > Actinopteri > Characiformes > Acestrorhynchidae > Acestrorhynchus > Acestrorhynchus altus. The sequence continues at coordinate 28,055,983 of CM067517.1, read as the reverse complement.
TTCATTAATTGCACCAGTAAGAGCAGAGTGTGAAGGTTCAATTAGCAGGTAAGAACACAGTTCTGCTCAAAATATTGCAATGAACACAACATTATGGGGGACATACCAGAGTTCAAAAGAGGACAAACTGTTGGTGCACGTCTTGCTGGCGCATCTGTGACCAAGACAGCAAGTCTTTGTGATGTATCAAGAGCCACGGTATCCAGGGTAACGTCAGCACCACCAAGAAGGACCAACCACATCCAACAGGATTAACTGTGGATGAGAGAGGAAGCTGTCTGAAAGGGATGTTGGGGTGTTAACCCGGATTGTATCAAAAAAAATGTCCTTCACAAGACGAACTGACGCTGTATTGGCCGCAAAAGCAGACCCTAGAACACCATAATAATCAATTATTGTGGTTTAAAACCAGGTGTTTCAGCTTCATTATCCAACCTACTGTACGTATGTATCCCAAAGGTATTGGATGGCTACTCTGAGAACAGCTCAATGCCGGGAGCTTTAAGCATGGTGCCAAAAATTCCATCTTTATTTAATTCGTCTCTACAGGGATTAGACTGTGTGTGTGTGTTTGTGTGTGTGTGTGTGTGTGTGTGTGTGTGCATTTGCACATCGGTGTCAGCAATGGGGGCATCTTAAAGCAGCTGAATGCTGTCATTATAAGGGAGTTTGGAATTTTTCACTCATTTATTTATTTATTTACTTCGTTTCTCATGAATTTCATTTCCCCGTTGCACAATGCCGCCGTTCTCATGCGGCTCATGTAATATTCCAGAGTGAAAATTGCAGCTGTATCACAGCATTAGATTCGGAAACCACTCTGCGGCAGCAGACAGACGGCCGGACCACTGTGGATCTACTGAAGAGTAGATACTGCCCGATGTGCCGCCTTTGAGAATTAGCATATAAATGAGCATTGTGCTTATCAAGTCTATTTGGGAGCTGACCTGCGCTGAACAACGACGTTCTTACACATTAATATAAAGAACTTTGCCTTCATTTGCACGTTTGATCTGTGAGGGATCTGTTTGTCAATGTGGAGGATTCTCTCCTGACATGCCAGGATTAGACATCTTCCCTCTGGGACAACCAAACAAAACCCCACACCGTTAGACAACCAGAAATCAAGAAGGCGCAGATTTTTATTCTAACTGACCCTGCGGCGCAAATCTCCATCTTAATAGAAACTGAAAAGGTTCCACTCCCACAATTAAAGGCGAGCAGGAGAACCCATCGCTCAGCTCTGCCTCATCTAACATTGTTCATTATTTTTGTTTAACCAGAAACAGTTCAATGATGAAAGAACTCTGGACAAAAATGACATCTCTGAGTCTAGAGATATCTAGAACATAAGAAAACAACCGAATTAACGTTTAGAACTCTAGACCAATTTTGTGGCATATTTTTGTAGTTTGACGTAATTGTATTCACCAAAAAATGAGAGTTTTTAAAGGAGACAGTCACATACACCGGATCATAGGCTACTCATAATTCATAATTTATAAGAATTAGACTTTTTTTTAGGTCTAAACGTTTTAAATCTCAGAAATCTTGTTGAAATTTTGCTCAAAATGCAAGAATATTTGTAATGATTATATCGAAGGACATTTCTAATGATAGGTTCTTCCTTTCTATTGTTGTTATTTACGTCTGTAAATATATATATATATATATATATAAAATTTTCATTTATAATCCAATATTTGGGTCAGTGCCATCATTAGCCCCGCCCCCTCAATTGAAATGAGTGAATAGATGTCTTCTGAGCTGAATGACTCACTGGTCACTGAGTGTCCCCTTTTCAACTATGTATAAGTAGTTTGACCACAGGAGGAGGGGTCTCCCCTCGTGAGCCTGGCTCTTCCCGAGGTTTCTTCCTCCAGCACTGAGGGGGTTTCTCCTGCACGGTCCCGCATTTTGCTGCTTCGTGACACATAATAAATAACTTCATCACACAACGATGAGGCCACTGTGCATCGCGCTGTGATCCTGAGTTATGAGGCCTAGAACACGGCAGGTGGCACTTTGCACACAGAGATTAGGTCCATCCTCCATGCCCATACATCCAGACATGTTCACCTTCTCTCAGCCACTCCTCCAATACAGCCAATCAACCACTTCCAATTAGCATTCATATGAATATTCCAGAATCCAGCGCCTTCAGATGAAACGGCAGAGAGCGCAAAGCAATGCAGTGGCATTTCACGGAATAAAATGACGCCGTTTTGTCTTTCGGACTTTAAAGGCATCTGTTTCAGAAGCCACGGACCTCCTCAAACTGGCTTTCCGAGCCACTCCTAAATGTTCTCCCCGCCGTAGCAGATTTCAGTTAGATAAGTCGAACGACATCAAACAGCCTGAGATGTTAGGCTGAATGCGAAGTAGCCTTTCAGACACTTCTAATGGGAATTTAGCACAGAGCAGATAATGGCCAAGGCAAGGGCTATTTATAAAGAAAGAACCCTGGATTTCTTTCTTCACGCAGCTGCTTTGAACTGTTATCCAGAAGACGAACCTCTCTTCCATTTGGCAGAAGAGAAAGACATTCCCCAGGTCTCAAAGCCCCTTTTTACCAACGAGTGATTAAGATGTGACATCACACTGAAAAGAACTGAAGAAGTGACATTCATTTACCCTCCACCCTGCAGACCCTCTCAGATCTTTTCAACCTACTATCGCATTCAAAGCTGCCCTAATGTGCAGATTAGGGCCAAAACATCTGACATTGCAGGTCACTGATATTTGCTGGATGAGCCTACAGGTCAGATGATCTCAGACCAGATTCATCAAAGAATTTCATACCAGAAATGATGCAACACTTGAGCTCAAAAATAAAGAGGCTTTTTCTCTGCTGAGAAGATCTGGAGAATGCTTCAAAGACTTTCGCACAGGGTGAAGAATGTGGCGTAATATATCACTTTAGTGTTTAAACACTGTGTCCACTCACTGTCCACTCTATCAGACACTCCTACCGAGTGTCCCCACCTTGTAGATGTAAAGTCAGTGACAGAAGCTCATCTGTTTCTGCACAGTTTGTGTTGGTCGTCCTCTAGTCCTTCATCTGTGCTCACAGGACGCTGCCCACAGGACACTGTCGGCTGGACGTTTCTGCATGGTGGGCTGTTCTCGGTCCAGCAGTGACACTGAGGGGTTTAAACACTCCAGCAGCACTGCTGTGTCTGATCCACTCGTACCAGCAACACACACTAACACACCACCACCATGTCAGTGTGACTGCAGTGCTGAGAATGACCCACCACCCACATCATAGCTGCTCTGTGGTGGTCCTGTGGTGGTCCTGACGTTTGAAGAGATTTTTTTGTGAGAATATTAAATGAATAAAGACCCTTGAAATTCTGTTTCACGGCACTCGATTGAACGTCCTTGGAGACAGAAGGATGTTCTCTTTGTTAACCTTACCAATAAGCCATGCCAGCTGGGGTAGGGGGGCAATTATTATGGACCTAGGTATGGTGGGATGTGGAAAACAGTAGTAAGATGTCTTGTAAGTGGCATAAAGTCTCTGTTTTATTCAATAATAGAGGACTAGTAATTGGTGACATGCCTATTAGTGCAACCCTCTGGTCAGACCGAGGCCCACATTACTGCAGGACATATTAGACACAGAAGATCTACTTTCTTTCACTGATAATAAAACACACTTTGAACTCAGTTCGTCGTTTTCTTTCATCTAAAGCTCAGATCATTTGTAAAGCAGGCAGCATTTCATCACAGCAACCTTCTATCCAACTATCTGCTCATCTAAAGCACAGAATAAGAGTAAGAGCTGGGTCTTACCTCTACAAAACTCCAAATAAGTCATCTCTTCTAACCACATTGTTCCAGAAGTCCTGCTCTTTGTCTAGATGTTCTCTGGAGAACATGCTCGGATGCTTGTCTGATACCTCTCATGAGAATCCAACTTGTTGGGTCTCTTTCTGATGGTAGATGCTGCCCTTTGACATCAACTGTGGCGAGAGCTACTTGTAGGTCCGTGTTGATCACTTTAGGATTGTTGGACCTCCTTTACGTGTCTCACCATCTGCTTGTGGGCCGAAGTTGCTGGGACGGTGCTTGTTTTGAGATCTTTTGGAATCCCTTCCCAGACTCACCTGCTTCTACGACCTTTTTTTCCGAAGGCCTCGGAGAGCCCTCTGGAACTCGCCACTCACTTCAACAATCAAGAGCAAACCAAACTAATGTCTGAGGTTTAAAAAAACCTCCCCCAAAGTCCCCTCTAACAATGAAGTTCTGAAGATCTTAATAGTAATCTCCTGCTCAATCTGTTTCCATGGCAACTTCATTTAGTCCTCGGTTGCATCTCCGGATTTGTGAATATGTTGAAGGGTCTTTGAAAGTCTAGTCACAAATTCTCTTTTATAAGGACAAGCTCATGGAGTACAGTGCATGTATAATTCATACATCTCTCCCAAAAACGTACGGATGCACGAGAGTGGAGGCAAGTCGAGCTGATGGGCCATTTTGTCCTTTTAAAGCAGCTCGATCTCTGGAGACCACTACCACAGGGATTTGCCAGCTGCTAGACAGAACCATACAAAGACTTCAAATTCGTACTCATGCAACAGCTGCTACTCCCAGTGATTTTTTTTCTCTCTGCCAACCAGGGAAAACGAAAGATGTGTGCCAATTTCAGCAGGTCTTTGGTTTCTTATTGAGAAGCCACATGAATGGGAATTGTACACGTGCAGACTGAATAAGTATGAAGAAGGTCACCACAGCGGATCACCTGCCTCCTCTACTGTTACACCAGCCATCCCCATCTCCACCTTCACCTACATAACATAAACCTTCTCTGAGGTCCTCCTCTTCTCCTTCTGCCCGGCAGCTCCATCTCCAACACTGTTCATCCAATATATCCACCAGCCCTCCTCAACACGTCTCCAAACCATCTCAGCCTGGCCTCTCCGGCTTTATCGCCAAAACTGCTCCACCTTCACCATCCCTCTGATCTGCTCATTTCTAATCCTGTCCGTCCTCGTCAAATCTCAGCGTCTTCATCACCTCCACCTCCAGCTCAGCCTCCTGTCTTTTTCCACAAATAAAAATCTGAAATCTGAAAAGTGTGGTGTGCATTTGGCGAGACTTTGCAGGACCACCTTTTGCAAAATAGCTCAAGTTCAGTCAGACTGGATGGAGAGCTTCCATGAACAGCAGTTTTCAAGTCTTGCCACAGATTCTCTGTGGGATTTCTGTCTGGACGTTATGATCTGAACCAGTCCACTGGCTCTGGCTGTATGTTTAGGGTCATTTCCCTGCTAGAAGGTGAACCTCCACCCCATCCTCAAGTCTTTTGCAGCCTCTAAAAAGGTTTCCTCCAGGATTGACCTGTATTTATCTCCATCCATCTTCCCATCAACTGGCTAAGAAACAGCTGCCCTGTCCCTGCAGAAGAAAATCGTCCCCATAGTTTGATGCTGCCACCACCACGTTTCACAGCGGGGATGGTGTGAGTTTTCCACCAACATAGTGTTTTGCATTAAGGCCAAAATATTCGACTTGAATGTAATATAAAATATGATGGCTATAAACTTGTTCAGGCTTCAAGTTTATTTTATGTATTTTTTTTTTATTTTTGAATGCATTGATATCAGTTAATGTTTGTTCTGATCAGTGCATTAATGCTTTAAACCACAATGTTATAAAAAATAATGACATCACCTTCATAAAACACTCATCCAAACGTTTCTCAAATTTCAACATTTGGCAGAAAATATGTAAAAAAAAAAAATTAAAAAAAAATCAAAAGTTGAAGTCCATACACTGCAGTTATACGAACAAACTTTGGACGACATTGGCAACTGTGATGAGAAGCGACATCAAAACAAGCAGAATGGACGGATTCAGCTCTGTCTTTACCTGCCGAAGTGTGTTTAAAGTTCTTCTGTTCTATCTGTTCATGATTGCTGTTTTCAGTTCAGAGTCATAAGGAGGGCTGAAATCTCTGTGCCGCCCTGACGACGTCCACCTTACACGAGGGAGTGCACACACACTAGACAGTTCTGATAGCTTTGGATTCAGCTTTTCAGAATGTTGCTTCAGAAGAACATTGCTTCAGAAATGCAACGTGTGTCATGACTGGGCCATCTGTAGGGACCAGCAGATCCCAGTCGCCGCCCACCGGTGCCAACTGGTCCGTGATTCATCAATGTTTATTCATGAAACCCTTTCCAATCATTCTTTTAGGCTTTTTTCAAAAATCAAAAAAAAAAACTTGAATTCAGTTTCTCCTGAAAATAGAATTTTCACTTTAAATGAGTCTTTAAATGAGTCTTTCTGAGCGAAGCACAACATGACAAAGCTGTGTAAGATAATTTAGCTGCTTCTCCCAGCTCTGTCTGCTGTATCTGGATCCAAGGTTAATCATTTCATTTCACTTTATCTGCTGCATCAGAGAGCGTTTTCATCTACTGCAGATTCTGGTTGCTTATCTAATATCTGCTATTTGTGCAAATCCATTAATAACATTTAATATATTAACACGAAACATTTGAAATGAACCAACAGGAAGAAACGCTCCTTATTAATATTCATGCTGGTGTTTGAGGGGACTGACTGTCTCCTTTCATGAATATTTATGTGGACTTCCCAGCAGTTTAAATGATGTGGTTTCCTAATGAATCAATCTTGCCTGGCTTTTATTCCTATTGACAATCCTCCAGCAGAAAATTGGGTTAAAGCTCCAGCACAAGAAGCTTACCTGCAGTGTTTTCTGCTCTAAATCCATGTAGATGGAGAAGATCCATTACAGGTCACCACAGCTTGTACCTGTCAAGCTTTGCTGTCCACTAAAGATGACCATTTTACTTGCCGTTACACCATCCAGGCCAATTTTTCCACCTGACTAGAAGATGTCTCATGCTTGTTCTGCTGGACAGCTCCTCTCAGAGCTAACTAGTGGACATTTGTCACACCTGTCAGAAGCATGTCCTGACCAAACGTATTAAAGTAACCGACAAAGAAAAATCCAAGCTGTTCTTGCTATTGTTCCTTTTACCTTGGAACCAGAATCTCATCAGAATTCCATTCGGAGACTTCGGCGAGGGTCTTTTCAACTCTCTCCGAAATCTGTTATTGAGTTATGGAGTTATGGAAGGCGCACGTTCACTATGAAACACCTCAGCGTATACAATCTGAGCTTTCCATGAAAGCCTGATCTTACTGCACCTCCTCAGAAGCTCCCCCACATGTTCATTCACCTCCACTGTGGCTCCAGTACACACAGGAGAAGAGCAGCACACTTACCTACAAAGAGAGGGAATAAAAAAAGAGAGAGATAGAAAAAATGAGAGACTGACAACAACACAAATGTGTGCACACTGACCACAGATCAGTAATAATGAAGCAAAAATCGAAAGGTTTCATGAAAAATAAATAAATAAATAAATAAATAAATAAATAAATAATAAACACAATAATAATAATAATAATAATAATAATAATAATAATAAACATAATAATAATAATAATAATAATAATAATAATAATAATAATATAATAATAATTTAAATGAATATAATAAAAACAATACTACTACTATTACTAATAATAATAATAATAACAACAACAACAACAACAACAATAATAATAATAATAATAATAATAACAATAATAATAATTGAATATAATAAAACAAATACTACTACTATTACTTAATAATAATAATAATAATAATAACAAATAACAACAACAACAACAACAACAATAATAATAATAATAATAATAATAATAACAAATTAATATAATAAAAACAATACTACTACTATTACTACTAATAATACTACTAATAATAATAAACATAATAATAATAATAATAATAATAATAATAATAATAATAATAATAATAATAATAATAATAAATAATAATAATAATAATAATATTGTAATTATTATAATTATAATTTTATTATAAAAATAAAATGGGTCAATATTTCTACATAAGTCTTAAGTCATAAGTACCTCACAATTCTGAAAACATGCATCGTTATTCCAAGATACTACAATTTTGAGGAAAGAGCTCATCAACTGCCTTTTCCAAACACAATTCGTCAAGATCTGAAATGACATTTGACTAGAAGTCTATACTAGTAACACACCGTTCCAGTGAAGGCTTTCTACTGGGAATCAACCACCTGAGTTCACTCATCACCGCCCAAATCCATTCTAATAATCATGGGCCTTGTCCTAAGAGCAGCGTGTTCTCAGATTGCACCCTGTACTGAATCAGCGGAGGAGAGGGAAGTGGGTTGTTCTGTCTGTCCTACTTTTTAACGGGGAAATGAAACAATGTTCGCTGATTTAGAGCTGGGAACAGTCCGGCAGCCACCACCAATCACTTTACTCTACCTGAGAGAGAGAGAGAGAGAGAGGGGGGCAGACCAAGATGTAAGAACTAAATTGCACCATTTATTTTACAGTCTACGCAGGCACTGGTGAACACCTCTGATTTCTCTCTCCAAATGGAAAACCAGGTCATCTTTGATGTAAACACAGTGTTCCTGGCCATAAAACAGCAGACGGGTGTAATTACATCATATGATGATGTTATTCACGCCATCACAAAATCCCTGATGAAACTCCATGAAGAACCAAGGCCCAGAGCAAAAAAAACAGAATCAAAACACTTAATGAAACCCGCAGAGAGACTTTCACGGCTCAAATTGGCCACGGGCATTTTCAGTTGGTTAACACCATCCTTCAGTGTGACCTATATCCCACATTCTGTCCACCCTGAGTGCTGTTTCATCTTCGCCAGCATCACACATGCTGTCAGGACGTTCCTGAGTGTGACCAGGGGGTGGACGGATCATGCTTTGGGCTTGTGTAGCTATCAGCGTAATAGGAAATCCTCTGAACAATCAATCTGAAACACAGTCGGGCGCCCCACAGTCCCCTCGATCTCCACGAATGTATGTCTCAGGGGTGTCTAACCAGATCTACATGGACCGGTGTGGCTACGGTCAACACCTGACACCCGATTCCACTTCTTTAACAAATGGCTACCCAAACCCTGTCATCACACCGGCTCATTGCAGACAGCCTGGTCAAACTACATAACATACACCGCTATTGCTTCTTCTCCAGCCGCCTCACATGTAGGTGTTCATTGTAAGAAGAGCATAAAACTGCTCATAGCTGCTCATATGGACCTCTAATGAGTTCCACCACTGCAGCGGCTGGTTTGTAAGCTGGAATTTGAACACAAAGCCTCTATCAGGATTTATCCATTGTCCATTTCATACTTCGCCCAGCGATAATAAAAACATAATCTCCCCAATGAAGAGAGAGGAACTCTTCAAATGAGTTTCTTGGAAGCGCTTCAGCTTAAAGCAGATTGTTCTCCCTGACATGATGATTCACTATCTACCTGAAACATCAGGCACCACAAGTGGGATCTTAACTAAAGCACAAGCAGTCACCCATCTCAAGGCCTTTCTTGACATACATTCTCACTGGAGGTGTTTCCATCTATCCATCCATCCATCCATCCATCCATCCATCCATCCATCTATCCATCTCACCCTACAATTCAAATCTCCAAAAGTTGCTAAAAACACTGCATTCTGTTTATGTTCATCCATACACTGTCCATCCATCCATCCATCCATCCACATCCATCCATCCATCCATCCATCCATCCATCCATCCATCCATCTCAATCTCACACCAAATCTCCAGAAAAGCTGCAAGCAACACTGCATCTCTGTTTATAGTTCATTCATGGGCATCTGTCTGTCCATCCATCCATCCATCCATCCATCCATCCATCCATCCATCCATCTCAATCTCACAATTCAAATCTCCAGAAAGCTGCTAAAAACACTGCATCTCTGTTTATGTCCATCCACAGCACAAGTTCGTCCATCCATCCATCCATCCATCCATCCATCCATCCATCCATCCATCCATCCATCCATCCATCCACCATCTCAATCTCTGTCACCCAAATCTCCAGAAAGCTGCTAAAACACTGTGCTCTCTGTTTATGTCCATCCATACATGTCTGTCCATCCATCCATCCATCCATCCATCCATCCATCCATCCATCCATCCATCCATCCATCCATCCATCCATCCATCCATCCATCCATCACTTTGACACACTACTGCTAACTATGGCTGGTTTGAGGAGGTGGAGGACATTTATATAAAATTTCATCCTAAAATGATTTTTTTTTTTGTTAATTAAGTAAATCAGAAGATGATCTGACTTCCAAAAAAGTCTTAAATAAGGTCAGCGGTAATGACGTTTCGTAATGCTATAAAACACTGGAGCATTTCAAGAGATTTGATCTCTGAGATGACAGAGGTTATCTGTTAGGGTCGCCGACCTTAATTAGCTTCTTAGACCTGTGGATTCTTCTCAGTCATTATTAGGAAATAGCAGGAGATGCACACGTCAAAGCTTTTTTTTTTTATAAACACTCTATGAAGCGGACTCCTGAAGCAGTTGCTGATCACTTCAACACTCCATGTAAGCAGGAGAGAGCATGAGAAGATCGGCCTTGTTTTCAGAGCTGTTTCGAGTTCATTTACAAATGACAGCTGGCAGGAATGGTGGAGGACACCTGAGATCTGAGATGATCCAAGACAACATTCAGAGAACGGGCTAGGGATTTGATGAAAGGCAAAACCAAATGAGCAAAACGCAGTAATTAGTATCAAGATCTGCACAATATGACCTTCATCGGCTCTCATGACCAAATACAACCTTAAAGAGTTGTTCTATGAAAGGTTTCAGTGAGAACTAAGAGAAGTTGCCTGGACCAAAAAGGCAGAGAGACAGATGACATGATCCGGTGGACAATTCAGTGTGTAGATATGTACACTTGAGGACTAAATGACTACCCTGCTCATGCATACATGAAGAATGCATTGTCCTTCATGGACTTGAGCTATCAGTCATCACGTTCACTTTCCATCTTTAAATCACGACTGGAATCCTTTCTCTTCACGCAGGCTTTTCATTAACATCTCGAAGGGGGCGCTAATCTTCCTCCCTCTCTCCTGCCCCGGATGCCTGGCGGATGCCGGTCCACCCCACCCATCTGATTCTCTAAGTACCAACTGCCAGATTAGATTCACGCTATACCCGCATGGATTCCCTTTACACTAACACCGGGCTTGCATACCTCATTTTTTCCACTGCCTTTATTCATCCATACTTGAGTCACTACTACATTCCATTTCTTTTCTACTCTTCCAAACCCATGTATTGTGCCAATGTTTACGCTCTCCGGTGTCGACCAGAGGAGGATGGGTTCCTCTCGTGAGCCTTGGTTCCTCTCAAGGTTTCTTCCTCCGAGTCTGAGGGAGATTCTGGCCACTGCTTGCCCAATCGCTGCTCATTTGGAGTGGTCGGACCCGGATTTGCAGAGTCGATTTTGGTCTTTGGAGGGGGTTCTCAAGGCGAGCAATGTATGCCTCGGATCATTGTCATGTTGGAAGATGAAGACAAATCGTGACCACGCTTTTGCTGCTGACTGCTTAACGCTTTTTCCTTCCTCTTCCACCTCATCAGATTCACGGGTCCAAAGAATCCAAACAGCCTAATAGTCCCACCACCATAAGCCACTTGTGGAACGTGTGTTCCTTCGTTATAAAAGCCTCTTCCTCTTTCCTCCAACATAAGAACTCGAATGGAACGCTTAGGCTTAGGTTAAGTTTAGGGTTAGGTTAAGGGTTAGTTTAATATGTCGACAGTGACGACTCCTGAAATGCTCTTTTCGGCACATATTTATGTTTTATGCATAATTAAAACGGTTCTATTACTACATCGAAAGACATTCTCAAAGAGAACCATTTATAACTCCAGTTTCAGAAAAACCACTTCTTCTGCCAGTGATAAAGAAGGAGTGAGAAAGTGGACTGAGGTGGTTGTCCAGACGTTTGCACCCCCCACGTATGCTATTGCTTTTCAGGAAGCAGGTTTCATCTCTCACCTCCTGCCAACCTCAGCACTGGTGGCTTTTATCCAGTACAGCATCTCCTGTCCAGTCAGCCCACTGCTCAACCACTGAGCACCGCACTCTGCCTGGAGAAACTGATCTGCATGTAAAGCCAGAGAGCTCAATAAAAACGCAGCTTCAACATAATAACGTCCTCTTTAACAGAACACACTGATGTGGAAATCTAATGCAGCTCATCTCCATTGAGCTTTTCCAGACAAAGTCACTGCTGTAACTGCTCCCCAGATTTAGTTTCTAGCTGACACAGAGACAGCGGCTCAACTCCATGTACCAGCTGATGCCAAAACTAAGAAGACTCAAAGCTCTGCTCAAAGAACACCAGGACAAGTTAAATGAGGCTACTCAAACGACAGTGATACGGAAGATAGATTTTGTGCAATTCTGCCAATGTTCAACCAGAACCGGTTGGTAGATGTAAGAACATGTCCTTCTCTTTCGCTCAATTTTAGAAATATCATCAAAATGGTCACCACCATCTACATGCCTGCAGACTCTGATGCACCTTGGAGCCAACACACTTGCTATATAATAGAAGATGAAGGTGATCAGATCAATATCTGATGATAACTGTAGTCTGATCTGATCAATATTTATTGATCTACTCATACAGAAGTGGTGTCTCTCAGGACGACGTCGGGTTTAACGCAACATGCCAGACGCCTCTGGGCGTGGAGGTGCAGAGGTTCAATGAAGTCCCAGATGATCCATCCTGATACTGAACAGAGCCTATATATGGTCATCTCCACCACATATGTACTGACTTCTGTCCTCGAAGATGATCATCTGCCATGAGTGACTCCATGACCATATGCCGTGACAAAATTGCAAAAGTCGTTGTAACAGTCTATGTGCGTGGAATCCTGCTGGCGCTAAAAGACTCATAGTGGGCACCAGGCTTCAATTGAATGTCCACAACTGGCAGCTGTTGGGATGTCAAGGATCATGGATCATGATGCCAGACAGTCCTTCATTTCTCCTCTCCAGGTTCATACAGACCTCTCAGATCCTTCATGTCGCCAGGTGAACTCTTCCACGCGGGCAAACCGTAACTTGCAAAAACGATGCTACCAACACAACAGCACAAGTCAGAATGTAAGCACAACGTGTCAGACTCCACCTTATGAACGCAATCAGGTACATCCATTTGCACCAAATGTCGTGAACTTCCCACCCAGTTTCATCCCCTTTTTATTCCTTCTCTAAAGGTAAAGGTGTTTCACAGATCCACAGGTCCTGCACACAGGGGAATTTGTCCTCTGCATTTAACCCATCCACACACACTGAATTCACACATTAAGGGAGCAGTGAGCACAGAGTGGTGGGCAGCCCTAACCCTGCCTGGGGAGCAGTTGAGCGATAAGTGCCTTGCTCAGCACTTTAGTCATGTCCTGCCTGAACCTTCCAGCCACAGCATTGGTTCCCCACCACCAGTTCATGGCTGTCTCCATTCTGGGTGCAACTATTTCAGCAAAAATGAGTGTGAACACAAATATGTATGTATTATTTTAGCAAACACTAACTTAAGGATTGTCGATCCATTAGACAGCCAGTTGATCTGTAGTATTACAGCAATTATGAAATGTATCAGATCAGTGTCTGGAAACGAGTGTGTGTTTGCTCATTGATTAGTGAGAAACTAACAAACCTCAAGGCATGGTTTGTTGTTGAAAATGGTTTCTGGTCTTCTCTCCTGCTTGTCATAATAAAAGATGGTGCTCAGAGGTCCACTACAATCTGTTTCTGAAATTACACATTAACCGGTCCGTTTCTACAGACTCCGGCACTATATGGGAACAAGCAAGCATCTACATTACCATCACATTTTCAAAAGCTTGGGGGAATTCATGCTGAAATAATACTAGTATTATTATTCTGAACATTATATCACTCGGAGCAGATTATACTCTGCTGCAATATCGCAGCTTTCCCGCTGGTCAGTGCCCTTTCCACCAGTCATACACTCCATTCAGTGCTATTTAGAGCATTAATGTTCCATCAAACACAACACGATTGCAGGTTTATTGTGTTTGTGAACAAACACCATACTCCTCCTATTCTACTGACCGAAGGAAGCTGTCTTTCGTACTGTGTGACATTTTCCCTATGGCTTGACCACAGAAATGCCCTGGGCAAACATGCTGTTCAGGTCATCGTTGTGTGAGGAAAATAAAATGCTTAACATTTACTCGCTTCAGCCAGAATTAAACCCTGCTTAAAGGCCACAGGAGCTTCCAGTGCATGTTTACTGCTCTGTCTATGCGTACATACTCAACCTGCATACAGACTCTGGACTGATCAGGAGAGAGGGGCGGGGCTGATGCTCAACTCTACATACAGACTCTGACTGATCAGAGAGGGCGGCTGATGCTCAACCTGCATACAGACTCTGACCGATCAGAGAGGGGGCGGGGCTGATGATCAACCTGCATACAGACTCTGACTGATCAGAGAGAGGGGGCGGGGCTGATGCTCAACCTGCATTCAGACTCTGACTGATCAGAGAGAGGGGGCGGCTGATGCCATCCATGTCAATCTAATCATTACATACATTGAATCAAAATTATTGCATTTACAGGTCACAAACACTCGGGATGATCAATTTCATGAAGCAAAAAAAAAAGATGTATGAAACATGGTTGATTTGATACAAATTTTTAAATTTCAATTGATATTAGATTTGATCAGTCTAGATATGTATTCATCACACAGCAACAGTGATTACTGTAAGACATTTATGGAAAAATGTATGAATATCATTTGATCAACACAACTGCCAGTAGTTTCAAATATACCTGCTGTGAGCAGTTCATCCTAATTCAGTTACACCATACGTAATCTTTTCTCAGTTACTCTATCAAGGGCATCATCTGACCTTCTCAAGCATTGGTTCTGAAGCTCAGATGGTCCAAACTGATGCTCCAACTACAGAGATAAATGTACCCAGCACCTCTCTCTCTCTCTCTCTCTCTCTCTCTCTCTCTCTCTCTCTCTCTCTCTCTTTCTCATACATAAAAATATTCCACCCCTACTTCTAAGCAGCCATGATAATGGAGTCCCATATGCTGAACAGCATTAAGTACGAGGACTGTTGATACAAGAACCCTCAGAGACTTTCAGGATCACGGCGCAAACTGTATTGGATTACGCCACCAACGTTACTGCCAAACAGCATGCGGTGGACATAGAGGGAGCTCAAGATGTGCCATTATTCCAAAGTTGTGAACTTAATCTATTCATATAACAATCCAACATGGTGTATGGTAGGCAAGGACTTCATGGTCTTCGTTTCTGGAGCCTGTATGAATGTGCTTCACTTTGCGTCAGGACTGGTGTGAGGACAAAAATAGGACCTTTCAAAACTTGAATCTAATCATCACAGTTCATAAAAAAAAGGTTGTATGTGCAGCTTATATCAACAAAGCATGGTTCTATAAAACTTAAATTAGGGATATTTTATAGGTAATGTCCCCTTTATATACAGTTGGATGCTTTTGAGGGAGCTCAAGACCCTTATTACCCGCCCCAGGAGTGGCCAACCAACAGACATCATGCCAAGAGCAAGGCATGTATCAATCTGCATGGTCACAAAGGAACCTAAGGCAACTTCTAAGCAACTGAAGACCTTTCTGAAGACCGTGGCTAATGTTAATGTTCACGAATCCATCATCAGGAAAACACTGAGCAACAATGGTTTGCATGGCAGGGTTGCAAGAAGAACACTGCTGGTCTCCAAGAACATCACTGCCCATTTGTAGTGTGATACAGATCACACCGACAACGTACTTTGTGGCCCGATGAGACCATAACAGATCGTTTTGGTTGAAATGAGAAGGGTTAGGTTGTTAAAAATGAAGACACTGAGTTACAGTATAAACTGTGAAACATGGTGGTGGTAGTATCATGGTTTGAGCCTGTTTTGCTGCGTCTGGGTCAGGGCAGCTTGCCATCATTGATAGACCTATGAATTCTGAATCGTATCAATACATTCTAAAGGGAGCTGAATCTCAAGCAAACATGGGTCATGCAACAAGACAACAACCTAAAGCTGTTCTACCAAAAAAAAATGGTTCAGAAGAATAAAGTGAATGTTTTGGAATGGCCACGTCAAAGTCCTGCCCGTAATCCAATAGACATGTTGTGGAATAGACATGTTGATTTCGTTCTCCTTCTACTTTTAGGACTTTGTGGGACCTTTTTCTTTTTCTACATGTATGTGGAAATACAGAAAGTTCTAAAGGCTTCACAAACCTTTCAGCACCACTGTATTTTTCTCCACTTAGGATCATGACTAAGGCTCTACGAAAAGACTACCAAGGCAACCAAGGTGAGACCCAACTGGAATAAGACGAATTAGATGGAGAAGAAAGAATGTTCCTCCACCTGCAAGAAAGTCTACTTTCACAGTTAATGACAGCAACCTTAAGCACATCCAACTTTGCCTTATTCATATTTATAACCTCCTCAGCACCTTCTCCCTCAGATACTGAAGGATGCGACATTTCTGCTGAAGTGCGCTAACTGGAATTTGAACAAGGACATTCTGTATCTTGAACCATGACACTGCGGGCAGCACGTTTAATTGTGTGCCACATCTCTGTCGCTTTTGTGGACTCGGACTGACAGACAGGGATTTTAATGAAGGTGAATGTCACAGAGTGTTCTTATCCGTGTCTACAATGGGCTTTTACGACGCCAACTGGTGAGACATAAAGTGTTATATAAACAAAAGAACACAGTGAGCACTCCAGCGTTCTAGCTCCGCTTGGAAGAAGGTCCACAATAGACTGAACCTCACCAGTTTGACCTCCAGATATCTGCCGTTGATCTTCAAGCCATCTTGTGATCAGATTCTCATGCAGAACTGTTGAACCTCCACCTGCTGCACATCAATTTAACACCCAGCTGCGAGCTGTTCCCCACCGAATCCATAGTCTAGCTGTTCATACTCAAGGCATTTGATGGGATCCATCAGATCTGCAAAACAGATGCTGACCCTTCAGCCATGCAATTTGATCCACACACTATGAATTCCACAGCTGATCTCCATACTACGCATACTTCCAGCTTCTCTCCGTCTGATCCATATCAAAGCTTTTGATCCTCCACCCATTAGATCTGCTCCACGTGCAAGCTGTGTTCCTCCATCTGTTCTATACCCTAGCTGCTCTGCATCTGATGCATATTGTTGCTGTCCAATGAAAAACATGTATCTCCAAAATGGAGACTTTACAGGAGAAAGCAAAGAACTTTGCTCATGTAAAATAAGAGTAAGTATATCTGGATCTAGACCTTTAAATAATAAACTGAACTAATTCATTGTGAGTGTTTACGTTAACCTTTAGAACCCTGGGCTGATTTTGTGGAACATGTTCATAGTTTGATGTTCTTTTATTCGCCAAAACGTTAAGTAAGCCAGAGATTATTATTTTCAGGACATATCAGACTACCCATATTTGTCCTCATTTGAAAGGAGACAGTAGTTCAAATAAAAAATCTGTATTATCCCTTCTAAAGACTTTAATTCTGAAATTTGAACCAGTCCCTGCCTTCCCATTTTCCTTTATAACCCAATATCTGGGTCAGTGAGGTCATCAGCCCCGCCCCCTCTCTCTGATCAGTCAGAGTCTGTATGCAGGTTGAGCATCAGCCCCGCCCCCTCTCTCTGATCAGTCAGAGTCTGTGTGCAGGTTGAGCATCAGCCCCGCCCCCTCTCTCTCATCAGTCAGAGTCTGTGTGCAGGTTGAGCATCAGCCCCGCCCCCTCTCTCTGATCAGTCAGAGTCTGTGTGCAGGTTGAGCATCAGCCCCGCCCCCTCTCTCTGATCAGTCAGAGTCTGTGTGCAGGTTGATCATCAGCCCCGCCCCCTCTCTCTGATCAGTCAGAGTCTGTATGCAGGTTGATCATGTAAACATGGACAGAGCAGTAAACATGGACTGGAAGCTCCTTTGGCATTTAAACTGGGATTTAATTAGTAAAAAAGTCTGAATTACTGATAATTCATCACCTGATTAGATCGGTTAGTTCTGATATGTGTACTTTGTTATGATATGTGTATCATATGAGTAGGTCACTCTGATCCTGGGTTACGAAGCACTGAAGCATTGCGTTGTGAAGGAAACAGCATCTAACTGCCTGCAAAGTGCCGATCTCTGGTTCTAAGAGACGATGACATAATTACAGCAGTCATTTCTCTTAAATCTCACTTTTTCCACTATTGAGCAAAACTGAAACTCTTCTGAATATTCCGGGGCCCCGGGATTATTTCAGACAAGATATTAAAGTGGTAGAGCAGGACTGGAAACTTAATGGAGCCCGAAAGCAGTACTCAGGGCACAACTGAACTCGAGGCTGAAGAGCTGAGCCAATTTTACAGAAGGTTGCAGACTGAAAGGGTAGGAAAAGATGGGCTTAGCCAGTAGATATCAAATTCATAATGGGAATGCAGCTTCCGGCTGTTTTGTGAAGCTGCGCTGATCCATGCTGCTGTTTGTTTTCTTTAACAGTGACGTCAGGATGGATTAACGCGACCTACCGATTTCCACAGATATCGAGTCGGGGGGAACATGACGGTCATTGAGGCGAGATAATTATCCTCGAACATAATCACAATCTACTAGGCAATCATTTAACTCGGCATGGTGGAATCCCTGTGAGCTCCTCTACGCAACAGTCTGAAACAATACCAAAGCTCCACGATAAACTACAAGTCACTCATAAATTCGTTTCTTCCATTTCTTTGACGAGCCCTGTTTGTCTCGACCAAGAACAGACTGCCCTTCAGGAAACGATCATATTCAGAAGCTACCCACTCAAACAGCCCACATTAAGTAAAACAGCAGGTAGTTGTTTCTCCCTGAAAGGAACCGACCGTGGCTTGTTCATCAGAGTCTCAGAGGCTTTTAGTGAGCAGCATGAAAGGATCCGAGTCAAAAAATACTTTCTTTGCAGGCCAAACACTTTGGATGTTTCAAATGACGTCTTAGGGGAGTGAAAGAGACACAGCCAGGGTCGTTCCAATAAAGCTCTGCACTCCTCCAGCCAAGAGTGAGGGCTCTTATGGGGCAGAGTGAAACTTCTGCTCCAAATGTGGAAGCGGGCAGATAATTTCCCTCAGCTCAAGGCTCTGCCTGGCATTTTCCCTGGCACAAGGACAGAAGGTTCTTTGCCCCGATTCTGGACCTCTGGCACGGTTTGCTGTAGCAGTCCAGCTTTTGCCCTCTGGTTCAAAAAGCTATCCAGTCTCCCAGGGCTTATCTCACCTTTGGTAGAGCTGGCACAGATGTGCTTGTTTGCTATCATGCATTTACAGACCACTGCCAAGCCCACTGCGACCAGTACCTGCACGGTGACTTTAAGTTTATGACATTTGGAAAGCAGGTCATTTTTTTCTCCGCTGTTTTTTCGAGCTGTTTACAGATGTTTTGACCACGGCTGCCTTAACTTTCGCTGGTCACAGAATGTGTAGCGTGATATTTCAGTCCTGTTTATGAAGTCCTGGCTACTCATTTGTCTTCATTTGAGATGAAAAAATGAACAGAAATTTCATACGAATCTGATGGTCTCGTTAAACTTTACTAAACAACACATGATCCTTTCTCAGGACTTTAATTCTGAAATTTGAACACTGTGTGAACATAAAAAAAAAGAACAAACTGACCCTCCCTCCCTACCTGTAATCCAATATCTGGGTCAGTGATGTCATTAGCCCCGCCCCCTCTCTCTAATCAGACGGAGTCTGTATGCGGGTTGATCATGTGCACGTGGACAGAGCAGTAAACATGCACTGGAAGCTCCTTTGGAATTTAAACTGGGATTGAATTCAGCTGGAAACCAGTGAATTTGAGCTGGTTTCCTACCTGAATGACTTGTTGTTAATTCAGAGTTTGTAGGTTACACTGATCCTGAGATACGAAGCCTAGAAAACAGCATGTAACTTCCCACAAAGTGTAGATCCCTCGTTCTAAGCGTTAAACCGAGGAATATTAACGCAAATAAAATCAGGATCTTTAACTCTAGGTATGGATACCTTGTAGAACCTGAATGCACAAGATAGACTTCATCTAGTTCACAGCTCACTGGCCTCTGAAACCAATGACCTGATCAGGACATGGGTTGCAGATGCTCTGAAAGTTCAAATCAATGCTGTTTCCACTGATCTGCTCGGCTTGAGTTGGTGCTCTTTGAGAGAGCATTGCATGAACTCTGTAGAGCTTCTGACTTTGCAGACTTTGGTATTGATTGTTGGCAGATGGACGGCATCGACTGGAACGCGACAAGCCCAAAGTGGTGATACACTGTAGGATGTAACTAGCCCAAAAATTCTGCTGCAGATCCCAGCAGCATCCCATCCTGAAGCTTAATGTGGTCCATAGGTGCTTGATGAGCTGGTCCAGCATCAGTTGATGATCTCTCCACTCAATTAAATGGAACAGGGTTCTGCAAAGCTTGGCAGCAACAGGAAAACATTTCTACTTATCTTCAACTTCTACCTCGTCCCACAGCAGATAACTGAAAGCCCAGTGAAGACAGAAGCTGTACAGACAGCAGTAGAGTGTCCATTTTTGGTCAACAACTGTCTTGTTATACCGACAGCTCTTTAAAGGAATGGACACGGCTATGATCTCCCAATGCCAATCAGTGTGAGGGATTGTGGACAGGGGGCCACAGGGACCGCCAGTCGCATACTGAATAAATATGTGACACCATAACTGGGATGCTTCCTAACAACGACAGGGTGACGCATGAAGTTTGGGGAAGAGCTTTTGTCCACCGTATTCTCAAAGACACCAGTCGGAGGTGCACTATTAACCCTTCAAACTATTCATTCTGAACGTGACACTGATGTTTGAGCCACAGAAAAACACAAGAAGACAGAATGTGTTAAAGAGGACAGATTAATGAAATGAAACAGACTCTCATTATCTAGGATTCATCGCTCAGGACCAGAGTAATCTACAGACATGATACACCAACTGGACTTCAAAATGTTAAATGTTGCTAATTTCCATCTGAAATAAATCCCAGTTTAAAAGCCAAAGGAGCTTCCAGTGCATGTTTACTGCTCTGTCCATGTTTACATGCTCAACCTGCATACAGACTCTGACTGTTCAGAGAGAGAGGGGGCGGGGCTGATGCTCAACCTGCATACACACTCTGACTGATCAGAGAGAGAGGGGGTGGGGCTAATGATGTCAGTAGTTCATGAGCTGGTATATATATTGATATATATATATATATATATAAAGGGAGTGGTTTGAGACAGAACCTCAGAACTGAGACAGAACTTGTTTTAAATATGTTTCTGACCTGAATTATTCACACAAAGAAAAAAATAACTTTTCTTATATATTTTAATGTATACGTCCACATTTCTGTTCAAAAGAGACAGCCTTCCACTCCAGGATTCTTCTGATCTGAAGCGCATGCCATTAAAAATTTGAACACAGCTGGTCATCAGCAGCTCACTCCAGTAGCATGGCCTGAACTCCTTCAATGACCTCAAAAATGAAACCATAATTCTATACAAACTGACCCCAATTCAAGGCTTCACACATATCTCCTTTAATTCAGTTGCAGATATGCTATTTCAGTTTATCATTTGCTGTTTAAAATGTCCCTCGTCACTTTCTGTCCCCTGCTCCATGTACCTCATGTGCCCTCAGGGCAGCAGCTCTTTGCAGGGGTCTCTAGTAAATCCATTTAAACAAAGGCACCAAACTCCTCACAGACAGCGACCTGAGTGGGGATCGAACCCACGACCCCAGGCCCTTTGGAGCTGCGTGACCCACACACTGCGTGACGTGCTTTGTTATATTTAAATAATATTATTACTATTATTATTAAAAATACTAAATGTTTTTTAGGTGAATTGAGGTGCCCGAGGGCCTCTTTGGATGGATGGCAGCCCTAACATTTGCCTATTCTGCTTTCACTAGGTGCCAACTCTGTGAAACAACATGGTAGATTTGTATACAACTCAACATCAATTCCAGCAATCCTACTGGGCACTGACCGAGCATTGTGAAAAATGTGGGTCAGTAGTTCAAGGTGACTCCCACTGCAGGTGATTTCACACTGCTGAACGCCGTGCGAGAGAAGGATGGGAGTAAACAGACTTTCTGACACTCTTTCTTACCCACAGTCGGCTGCGGCACCATTATAACCCAGGAGAGAAAGGCGTAATAAAAAGTCACAGGATTTCATCTACAGTCGACTAAGCAAATACAATCCTCAGGTCAGACCGGGCTGCGCTGCACAGAACTCCTTCCCGTAGAAGCTGCAGATATTGTCGGGATAAGCCACAAAAAGGTGGGATTCAATAGGAATGATTTCTCAGGTACAGGCTGAGTGTGAAAAACCAAATCTTAAGGTCTAAAGAACCTTGACTTGATATAAAGGTTCTTTACCAATTTAACCTTTAGAACTCTGGACCAATTGAATGGGATGTTTACGTGGTTTGACGTACTTTTACTATACAGTAGTCTGAAAAAAGTTTAAAACATGAAGGTCAGTATTTTCGCCCATACACATGTTGGTGCACCTGTAAGCGCATATACTTACAGGGGTTGGACAATGAAATTGAAACACCTGTCATTGTATTGTGGGAGGTTTCATGGCTAAACTGGAGCAGCCTGGTGTCCAATCTTCATTAATTCCAGAGCAGAGTGTGAAGGTTCAAATAGCAGGTAAGAGCACAGTTCTGCTCTAAATACTGCAATGAACACAACATTATGGGGGACATACCAGAGTTCAAAAGAGGACAAATTGTTGTTGCACGTCTTGCTGGCGCATCTGTGACCAAGACAGCAAGTCTTTGTGATGTATCAGGAGCCACGGTATCCAGGGTGAGCGAGGAGCGAGTCAGGAAACGTTTTCCTCCACCAGCATCACGTAGTGACCTGGCCACTATCCTGCAGGAAGAATGGCTTAAAATCCCTCTGACCACTGTGCAGGACTTTTATATGTCTTTCCCAAGACGAATTGACGCTGTATTGGCCGCAAAAGGAGGCCCTAGTTCACCGTATTAATCAATTATTGTGGTCTAAAACCAGGTGTTTCAGTTTCATTGTCCAACCCCTTGTACATTTAAATCCAGTCTTTCTGGTCTAAAAGTGATGACCGGGTGTGCTGACAGTCACTGGATCTAATCGCAGAGAAGGTATGAGTCTGATATGAAGAAAAATGCGTTAAATGCAGGAACTTGTTTGTGCCAGTGGAATTTAACTATTTTTGCATTAACGTTCTGATCCATAATCTGTGTGTTGAGACATTTCTGACATCCTACCTGGCGTCTTCCTACACAATAATAAAGTACCACAAGCCTCTATGATATAGAACTTTAATGACTGTTTAGACAAGGCTAATTTTAAAGCTCATTTCTCATAACACGCATAAATATTCAATAATGCAGCTCTGTATGAAGCACCTATACCAGCAAATGCATGATGTTTCACAGAGTACATCACACTGTGCTGATGTTCGTGAATATTCGTTCCATTTATAACACTGGTATGAAGAATCACTTGCTTGTAACTGGACTTAAAGACCACAAGATCATCATGCCATCACTCATTTCTATAATGTCTAATAAGAAGACAGGAATTATTTCATTTCTTTTCTATTACACATATTTTTCCCATGTATTGTGCCTTTGTTTGTGCTCTCCGGTGTCGACCAGAGGAGGATGGGTTCCTCTCTTGAGCCTTGGTTCCTCTCAAGGTTTCTTCCTCCTAAACTGAGGGAGTTTTTCCTGCCACTGTTTGCCCACAGGCTGCTCATTTGAGGCTTGGACCGGGATTTCTGTAAAGCTGATTTGTGAAAACTCCTTTGTTGTACAAATAAGCTTTGATGGATTGATTGATTGATTGACTTTGAAGACCAAAGCAACACACATGACATTCTGCTCTGTTCTTACAAGAACATCTCATTGGGTGGCTTTTGAGATACTCAGATTGTTCAGTCTGAAGTAAAGAAATTAGGAATATGATGAATTTTATTCCAAAGGAATGAATTGGGAACAAAATTTGCTTCAGCAGATATACCTTGGCAACCACCTGGGACACCACAGCAACTGTCTAGAAACCACCACTGCCTGCAAGTGACGTTCAACCACATTTCCCAATATTTCATAATTATAAAAAAACTTTGGTCCAGGTGTAACAGTGAGTCCAGTGCAGTATCAGAAACGAAAGACAAGTTCCTGAAGGACAGGTTGATCTTCTAGAAATATAGGTGGTTCTTGAGGACCTCGAGACCCACTTTCAACTGGACAACTGGACACATTTGGATGCAAGTGCAAGAAGATTTGGTGGTGGGCTGCAATGACTTGTTAACTACATTATCCTTGTAGCTCCAGAAAAAAAAAAGAAAACACAATATGCCTCCCTCCATTTATTCTTGGCACACGGCTGCACTATGAAAATGAAGAACGGTAAAGGCCACAGTGTCTGAAGGGACTGTGTGACCTCTCATTTGAAACGTGTTGTGTTATCCACACAGATCCGGTAAAACAGCGCCGCATCTACAAGCGTGCCTCGCTGTTCGGCAGTGTGATAATCCCCTCCAATCTGTACTCCTATCTCAAAAAAAGACAGCAGCCAGCTCCTTAATCAGACAGATCAGCATGGAAATTTGTTCCGCTGGCATGCACTGCCAAAACACTATGCAAAGCAAGACAGCAGGCAAGGGAAATTTGGAATTTGGAGATTCGGGTGTTTGCAAGCTTTCACCAGAAACTCTGTTTAGTCCCAAAATAACAAAATGTCAGTAGATACATCACTCAGAGTAGACAGGAGATCCAGAGGCACAGAATCACTAGAGTGGCCACTCTGGTCTCAAGAGGAATCCCAACCTAAAACCTAACCCTGAGAACAGTCCACCAGAAACGTCCAGCCGACAGCGTCCTGTGGGCAGCGTCCTCTGAGCACTGATGAAGGACTAGAGGACGACCAACACAAACTGTGCAGAAACAGATGAGCTTCTGTCTCTGACTTTACATCTACAAGGTGGAGACACTCGGTAGGAGTGTCTAATGGAGTGGACAGTGAGTGGACACAGTGTTTAAACCCTCCAGCAGCACTGCTGCGTCTGATCCACTGAAACTGAAAATGAGTGTTGAAGCAGCTGGATTTTGTTTTTTTTATTAACAATGAGGACTAGAAACCAATCACTGGACAAACGTTATGCACCACCGCTCTCGGTCCAGTAACAGATTTGTGGTGACAAGAAGAACAAACTGGAGCTCTTGTGACCCAACGTGAGAAAAATGATTCATTCTCACCAACTGCAGCTTCAAATACATCTGCGGAGACACACAGCTCTGCACGCACTGACACGGCGGACAAGCGAGAGTGTGGCTTTAAATACTGCGTTACGTCGTGGCCTTGTTCTCTCCGGCAATTAAACAGCACCAACACCACAGCCACGTCAGTCATTACCCACCCACCAGCACCGCGCACACCAACTACACCGTACGTCCAAACCTTTGTGGACACTCCTTCTAATGAATGCATTCAGGCTACCTTAACTTGCCCCCAGTGCTGACACAGATGTGCAAATACACACGCACAGCTTGTCTAGTCCCTGTAGATGCAGTGCCAATAGAATAGGCACCATGACTAAAGCCAGGTGTGGGTTAGAGCTTAGCTTTTAGCATTAGCTTTGATCCAATGCTCTTGTTGGAATCAAATTTTCACAGCAATGCTCCAAAAACCAGTACAGACAGTAACCAACCTATGAAACCTATCTATCTATCTATCTATCTATCTATCTATCTATCTATCTATCTATCTATCTATCTATCTATCTATCTATCTATCTATCTATCTATCTATCTATCTCGCTTTATTGGGGGAGGGGTGGGGTTAAGTTCGTTTTGATTTCTTCATCTGCTGCTGCCTTATGATTTTCTTTTCCCCTATTTTGTGCACTGGTTCAGCTGCATCGTTCCATAGTTTCAAAAGTTTAAATAAAGGATGATTGATGGATTCAAAGTGCAATCAAATTAGGTAGCACTTTCCTGATCAGATGCTTCATTATCAAAATCACTTCAATGGGACATGTAGAATCGAGTGAGCTCGTCTTAGATGTAAACTCATACTGGATGGCAGATAAAGACTATTGCAAACTCATACTGGATGGTCAATAACGACTATTGCAAACTCATACTGGATGGCAGATAAAGACTATTGCAAACTCATACTGGATGGTCAATAAAGACTATTGCAAACTCATACTGGATGGCCAATATAGAACGTAGGGAATGCAGGTAAGATGGTAGGTCTATAACAGTGAACTCATTGCAGATGGTTGATATAGAACATTAGAAAGGATGGTAGATATGGATGATTTTAGACATCAAAGATCACAGCCATGCAGGACAGTAGATTTGGAACATGGTAGAACTCATGGTAGACCGTGGAAGGAACTCATGCAGGAGGGCACATGTAGAGCCAGATAAAAGTTAGAGAGGATGGAAGATGTAGAACCAGATGACGAAGAACAACAATGTGAATGTAGGGATCGCAGCATGGTTACATTGATGACCATCCTAAACGGCCGCAGCCGTACAGAGCATTGAATTTCATCATCGTTTAAGTGACTCTTAATTGACTCTTATCTTCTATGTGGGGAAGATTTCTGGTGGAGCTGATGTTTACGTGAATGGATAACAAAGCAAATGCAATAAACAGGCGCGCGGGTTTACAAGAAACAGTGTTTTCTGTCAAAACACCGCTGGAAGTTACTTATCTCATCATGTCATCGTTTAATTCCACTGACAGCATCATTTGTCATCTGTGCTCTCATTTGACATGACAGGTAACACCGTTCGGTATTCGAGGCCTCATGTAATAACAGGGATTTTCTCTTGGGTGTTTAACTCCAATATGTCACGGCCAACGTGCCGGCAGCATCTGGATGCTTGTGTTTAACAGGGATGTGCAGTTTACCAGCGTAGGAACGCCGCCGAATGGCTTCAAGGTCAGAACAACTTCGTTTTAACAAAAGCTCTGAAAATGCACAGCTCGGCGTGTAGAATCCTTGGCCAGTTCTGTGGGATGTACTTTTCTTCACCAAACAGTTTCAAAACATATTCATAGGAATCCTGCAAATTTACTTGCACCTACCATTTCTTTGATGTATAAAAACTTCATATCTTAAAAACCCTGCTGGAAACTGATCTGGAGATTTTAAATTATTTTTAATGAATAGATTTAGGATATTTACAAGCTTTTACAAGTTTTTCAAAATATGTGCTTCAAATATAGTAAAAACAACCTGAACGTCCTTTATTACACTTATTATCTGTGTACGTATCAGTGTTTTCCCGTCTCAGGACTTTTATTCTGAAATTTGAACACTGTGTGAGCAAAGAAAGAGAGCAAACCTCTCATTTTTGTCTATAACCCAGTATCTGTGTCCGTGATGTCATTAGCACCGCCCCCAACATCTCAGTCAGAGTCTGTATGCAGGTTGATCATCAGCCCCGCCCCCTCTCTCTGATCAGTCAGGGTCTGTATGCAGGTTGAGCATCAGCCCCGCCCCCTCTCTCTGATCAGTCAGGGTCTGTATGCAGGTTGAGCATCAGCCCCGCCCCTCTCTCTGATCAGTCAGAGTCTGTATGCAGGTTGAGAATCAGCCCCGCCCCCTCTCTCTGATCAGTCAGGGTCTGTATGCAGGTTGAGCTTCAGCCCCGCCCCCTCTCTCTGATCAGTCAGAGTCTGTATGCAGGTTGAGCATCAGCCCCGCCCCCTCTCTCTGATCAGTCAGAGTCTGTAGGCAGGTTGATTATAAGCCCCGCCCCCTCTCTCTGATCAGTCAGAGTCTGTTTGCAACATTTTAAGTAATATTTCAAAATTGTACCTTTCCAGTTTGTTCTTGAAAATGAAATTCTTTGAGTCTGTTCTCAAATAAACTTTAGTGAACAAAACAATTACAGTTTAATTAAAACCTTTTCAGTTTATTTTACATTTTTTTCAAACTTTTTTTTTTTTTTTTAACTTAAAGATGCATTTATTTGCTGTGATCTATGGATCATCATTATTGGGAGTCCATTTCCTAGAAATTCCATTCCCTGGCCAAGGTCATGTGACAGATCACATTCCCCGGAATACACCGGTGTACCTGGCTACATACACGCCTTTCATTTTTTGTCTCATTCTGCTGGTTCTGCCGTCACCTGCATTACTCAGCTTTCTCGTGATTGTTATTGATCTTCCCGTGTCTGTCCTTTTCCCACTTCTGGTCTCTTGCTGGCCATGTAATACATTGTTTGGACTCTTGCCTTTTATTATCTTTTGGTATGTCCCTTTATTCCTGTTGGTTCCAGCCCTAAATCAAAGCCTCATTTTATAGTGTCCGTTCTCCTTCCATTTTCCATTCTTCCCCAAGCTTCTTACTTTCCATTTTAACTTTTAAAATTTCCATTAATAAATTCCATTAATTAATTCTGGATTGTTTCTATTGGTCTACTATTTAATTTTTAATTTAATTATTTAATTATAATTTCTACACAATGTAAAGATCAACTGCTTGCATCAAAGGTCGGAAGTGAAACAAAAATAAAAAATGAGACAGAAAATTGTTGCAACAAACAAAAAATAAACGTTCGTGAAGTTCAGAGCAGCCAACTTTAAGCATGAACATGTAAATTAAAATGAGCTGATCATTATTACATCGTTATGAATTAAACTAAGAACGTAAGAGTGGCTCCCGATTACAGTGTAGCTGACAATGAAAGTTCAGCGCAAATCAAAAATAAGCGAGTTGTTTCCCTGCCTTCCAGTTTCTCTCATCATACCCTTCATCAAAGACACCTCAGCTTTAAAGCCAAAGGTAAGAACAAAGGGAATCATTAGCAAAACTCATTCATTCAAACTGTCAAACGGCCCATTAAGCAGCTCTGTTTGCTGACAGATATTTCTTTAAGCTGATGACTTTCACTCCATCAGAGTCAAACTTGTTATAGAACAAAAAAAAAAAGTCATCAATTAATCTTTTCTCCAGCAATTTCATTTACCGGGCAGCCAAAATGCGACATTCGCAACAACGATGAAATTCTGACCCCCATTATTAAAACCACTCAGTACATTCAGGACAACAGGCCTTTAATTATAAATAAAAGCACAGCAAAGTTCATCTTCTCTCCTCAAAACTGTGTCTGTCTGAATACAAAATATCGAAAAGTGCAGAATATAACATTTGGTCAATGAAAAATGAGAACAATCCACTGGTGACAAAAACTCAAATGAACTTTAAAATTGAAACGATTCTGAAACATTCTGTTGACCTGCAGGACTTTGAGGCATCTGAGAAAAACACCGATCAAAGTGTGATGATTGATAAATGCAAAATTGAACAAACAAAACCTTTAACCAGCCTCTTATACAGATTCCGTTTGATATCGGAAAAGGAAACTGGACAGGAATACAGAAAGAATGTGATTCTCGTATTGTTATTTATGTTTTAAATATGCAGAAAATTCAAATAAAAAATAAAAAAATCAGGAAGAAAAAGCAGAAAGGGAAGATAAAGATGAAGGGGATAAAAAAAAGATCTCATGTTTACTCTTCTTCTTCTATACTTTAACAAGTATAAAGCATAGATGAGAAGAAATAAAGACAAAAAAGAGAAATTAGGACGAAACGATGACAAAAGAGAACAAAATGAAAATGAAAAAATCTTAAATTTCATGAGCAAAGATGCAGAGCAAACATCATGTGCAATGAAAATGAAGACAAAAATGCAGAATAATAGTTTTATTCAATCAAGCAATTGACCTTTTTTTAAAAATATATTGAGGGTGACCCTCATTTATAATGCAGCTGAGCATTTACAGGGAAAGAAATTAAATAGAAATTAGAACGAACAAAGATAAATTGGATGAAGAAAACAATTTAAAGAAACTATATATATATATATATATATATATATACCATAAAAAACAAATAATAAACAAGCTTCCAGTGCATGTTTACTGCTCTGTCCACGTGAACATGATCAACAGACTCTGACTGATCAGCGAGAGGGGGCGGGGCTGATGATCAACCTGCACACAGACTCTGAGTGATCAGAGAGAGGGGGCGGGGCTGATGATCAACCTGCATACAGACTCTGACTGATCAGAGAGAGGGGGCAGGGCTGATGATCAACCTGCATACAGACTCTGAGTGATCAGTAAGAGAGGGGGCGGAGCTGATGATCAACCTGCATACAGACTCTGACTGATCAGAGAGAGGGGGCGGGGCTGATGATATTACTGCCCCAGATATTCTACATGAGAAGGGAACTGCTGTTCAAATTTCAGAATAAAAGTCCTGAGAAAGGGTAATACTGAATAAAAGTAAGTAAAAGATATTCATCGTCTCTTATAAATATTTTTGGTGAATTAAACTATGTCACACTAAGGACACATCCTGCAAAAATTGTCCTTTGTTTCTAAAGAAACACAAAATAGTAAAAACCACAGCGAAACAAAATACAGCAGATCCTGAAAGAGCATCATATTGACCCTCCGAGCTGTTTCTCCTCCAGCCTCACTTCAGTCCCTCTTCAATGCTGGTCTTTGCTTTGTCTCCGTGATTCATGACCATTCTTTCGTCCCACACATGAGGCAGATGGATGAAGACGGGGAACAGATAAGCACCGAAAAATGCTCATTTGAAAAGTCGGAACCCGAGAGGACTTTTCGGAGATGTTGAAAGGATGTAGCTCAATCTCAGCATTTGAGCAGACCTGCTCTGCTCCTTTGATTAACTTACACGACCGCTGCACCTATGACTTCATTAATCACGCCGCTACCTCCGCCCCCCAACCCCACCCCACCCTCCGCACGCTCCGATCCTACATGTCACAGCAGTGACTTTATGAACTCAGCCGTTGGTTTTGTATCGTCATAAAAGGGAACGGCTTTGCTCTGTTACTTGCTCTTCCACACAAAATGTTAAATGCACCCAGCCGTGTCAGTCAGCGGAGACACTCTGCAGACTCACCCTGTGTGACACACTCCATGCTCACACAAGAGATAGCACTCTTTCTTTCTTTCAAAGCTTTGATATCAAAACTTCATTTATCTTCCATTTCCTGGACCAGAAAATAGGCTTCTAATCTCTCAAGGGTGTTATTAATTTGCTTTCTAATCAGACTAATAATAAAAATGAAACAAAATCATCAGGGCTCATAGCCTGCGGCCTCCGATCCAAGAAACTAAAAAGCTTACTACACTGTAAAAAGTCATTAATAACTGTACTAAAACACACTCAGCTTTAGGAAGTTTGATGAGGTTTGCCGGGAACTTTCTGCTGAGGCCATGCATTGAAATCGTGCCGCAAACAACTGGGGTTATGCACAGGGCCCACCCATTCCTGCCCCCCCCCCTACTCTAAAAAAAAGGGTCCGATCAGCAACATTCCTGAGACCTCCTGTCTTTGAACAATGCTAATGATGGATTAATTAAGAGTACGGGAGGGTGCACGGTGCAAACCGCAGAATAAGGCATTTCATTTTTCATTTTGTATGCATTTGTCCCACTTTTTTCCACCCCGATTTGCGTTAGGACTCTCCCCCATCACGTACGATGCTTCCAACACTAGGAGAGTGAAGACAAGCACATGCCTCCTCTGATGCACGTGAAACCAGCCACCGCTTCATTTTGAACTGCCGCCATTGCATCATTGCTGGGCAGCCAACGGGCTCGGACGAAAGTGCCGGTCCCCAGCTCCAGCACAATGCACTGGGCCAGCGTCGTACTGGGTGTAATGTTGGGATAAAGTTCACAGACTTTGGTTGCCAATGGTAACTATATGGGCATTCAAATTAAGGGTCTTAAAAAGACTTTGAGTCACCCATAACTTATCCAAAGGTACTGGATGGAGCTCCATCATCCCAGAGAACACTGCGTTGGCATGGTGCCAACAGGTTCATGTTATATGGGCAGTACATCCCTACAGGCACTAGACAATCTGTGTGTGCATTTGCACAGGTGTCAGCAATGGGTGCAACTTCAAACAGCTGAATGCATTCTTTAGAAGGCATTTGGACCTCTCATTTTACAAGCATGGTTCTTCATAGGACCAAAACTGGTTCTTCTATGGCATCTCTCAAAGAACCATGTGTAGCACCTTTATTGTAAAGAGTGCAAATAAAGCCAAATATTTGCATAAACCTGATTAAATTCAAAAGACTGAGATCTATGCGTCTAGATGAATTCATTAGTAGCAGAGCAGTTCAGGTTGCACTGATGGTTAATTGTTCCATGCAGAAGGCCAGTGTTGCAAAACAATACATGGAAACGGAGGTCAACAATTAGTATTATGCAAATGACATCAAACACAAAGCTTACAATCATGGTTAACCACATTGACATGTCTGACCATGTGACTGTTTTAAGTCCCCTATCTAGAGCCGTCTGTACCAGTCTGATTCCTGAGAGGGAAAATGCCACATCCATAAGTCAGTTACTTGTAATTCACATGTCATCATAACAGCCGAGATCGATCGGCTGTCAACACTGGCAAAATTGGAGGATCTGCTAAGCTCCTCAGTTCTAACTCTGCCAGGCGCTGTCAATACTTCAATTAAAATGATGGCTACATGAGAGACAGCTGGTGTCCATCTCAAATTGCATTCATTGTCCTATTTCCCATTAGAGTCCACTGGCCACTGGCCAGCGCCACGGCTTAATCCGAGGGTCACTGCCCTGCTATCCTTCGTCTGAGGTCAAACTTTCTGATTCAATACTCTTAGACATTTATTAACACAGTGATTTTTCTCCTCAGATCAAATGTAGTCCATCAGCTTAGACATGCAGGACGTTCTTCAGTTTTGCAGTGCAGCTATGATGTCATAAAGCATGTGCATGGAAATGCTCTCAATAAATATCCCAGTACTAGAAAAGGATATATTAATCCATAAACACCTCAATAAACACTCTAATACACTAGAATATGAGATATTAATCCATAAACACCTCAATAAACACTCTAATACACTAGAATATGAGATATTAATCCATAAACACCCCAATAAACACTCCAACACACTAGAATATGAGATATTAATCCATAAACACCTCAATAAACACTCCAATACACTAGAATATGAGATATTAATCCATAAACACCTCAATAAACACTCTAATACACTAGAATATCAGATATTAATCCATAAACACCCCAATAAACACTCCAACACACTAGAATATGAGATATTAATCCATAAACACCTCAATAAACACTCCAATACACTAGAATATGAGATATTAATCCATAAACACCCTCAATAAACAATCCAATACACTAGAATATGAGATATTAATCCA
The DNA here is from genome assembly GCA_034509495.1 of Acestrorhynchus altus. NCBI lineage: Eukaryota > Metazoa > Chordata > Actinopteri > Characiformes > Acestrorhynchidae > Acestrorhynchus > Acestrorhynchus altus. Next base: position 28,022,680 of record CM067517.1, on the reverse strand, counting down.
TAAACACCCCCATTAAACACTCCAATATACTACAATATGAGATATTAATCCATAATTGCCTCAATAAACAATATAATACACTAGAATATGATATATTAATCCATAAACACCTCAATAAACAATATAATACACTAGAATATGATATATTAATCCATAAACACCTCAATAAACAATATAATACACTAGAATATGAGATATTAATCCATAAATACCTCAATAAACACTCCAATACACTAGAATATGAGATATTAATCCATAAACACCTTAATAAACAATATAATACACTAGAATATGAGATATTAATCCATAAACATTTGAGAAACTGGATTTATAAATTCCATGAGCAACAGTCATCACAAAAAGTTAGGACACCCCATGGACACCTTTGTCCATATTAATGTTTTTGACATTGGATCTTTATCTTCTTGTAATTTTTAGAAATTCAATTTTCTTATGAGGAAAACCCACCTTTATTACAACTTAAAATGCCTAAAATTAGGATCAGGTACAGCACATCAGCTGGACCATCGTTAGAGAGGACTTGTCATTAGAGTGATGTCATCAGCCCCGCCCCCTCTCTCTGATCAGTCAGAGTCTGTCTGCAGGTTGATCATGTACACGTGGACAGAGCAGTAAACATGCACTGGAAGCTGTTTTTCCAAGCTGATAATTCACCACACAGTGGTTAGACAGTGTAAATCTTGTTTGTAATAGTTTGTGTATCACGTCTGTAGGTTACGCTGATCCTAAGCTACGAGGTGCAGAAACACAGATGATGCCTCCACTCGTGGCAAAAGGCAAACGACGCAGCTGGAATGCAATCACACATTTGTACAGCAATCAGTGTTTCCACATCATATGCGGCTCAGGAATCATGAGTCTTGCAGCATAATGAGATGTCTGTATATCTTTCATTGTGGTCCTCGAGAGACTTCTCACATCTCTCCACTATACGACGAGGAGTTAAATGCTTGTCTGTGCAAATTATGCTCTTTTCCCCTCCCTCCCTCCCTCCCTCCTCTGAGACCAAGGCATCCTTCCTTTTCTCTGGAGCTTCTAGCTTCATCAGACAGTGGAATGAAACAGCTCCCTCTAAAAGGCCTTCTCCATTCACGCTAGAGGGTTCTCAGATTGTAAATATGCTTCTCTGAAGAACCATGTTCATGCATAACCAAGTCCTCACATCTGGGTCTCAAGTCCAGTTACCACTCCTGGATTTTGTCCTCATTGGAAATTGAAGGGACACATAATGTAGTGATTGGTCACAGCCACCATGGATTTTAAAGTCCAGGACCAGAACCTAGATCATAAGATGTAATATATATATAATATAGTGTGGTGGACGTTGGTCAACCACATACATATTCCAGTTCTCAAAGTCTTGGAACCTTCCTTAAGTGGTTTATTCTGTACATTTGACATGATATTTACAATAAAATCCCCCAAAGGTACATCACACCCACAGTGAAACACGGTGGTGGTAGTGTGATGGGCGGGGGCTGCTTTTATCTGCAGGACCTGACCAACTGAATACAGTTGATAGGACCATGAGTTGGGCTGTCCATCAGAATGTCTCAAAGGCTGGTCCACTTCTGAATGGATTAAGAAGGGTTTACAATGACCTAACATTGTGGGGCTAACGAATGGATTACGAAAGGTTTATGAGTGGCTGGAAGCAAATTCCAGACTTGAATCTCATTGAGATGCTGTGCAAAGACCTACAACGAGCAGTTCACACTTGAAAACCCTCTAATGTAGGCCAATTAAAACAATTCTGCAAAGAAGAGTGGGCCACAAGGATGTAAAAGCCTCATGACCATAAGTGCTGCCAAGAGTGGTGCAATCATTGTTAGGTTTGGGGGGGGGGGGGCAATTATTTTTCCACACAATACAGGTTCTAGCTAAATCATTACTTTTAATAAACGGAACAACAATTTAAAAGCTAAATTGTGTGTTTACTTATGGTGTCGTTTTCTATTTCTAATATTAAAATGATCTAAAACATAATGATTCATGCCTTGTGCATTTAGCTCCGGTGCATTTCTATTATGTTCCTTTGTTTTCCGCGACCGGTTTCCTCATAATTGGAGGAACGGAGGACTGAAACTGCCACTAAGCAGCTGGATCAGCGCAGTTAAGGAGTGTATAATCTTGAAAGGAAGAGCCGCTGTTAGGAGAGGTCAACCGAACCCCTTTAATGACTCTTGGAGGCCTAGACGACCCAACTTTTCATTTGCTCTTTGATTCATACACGGCAACTCTGCTCATTTCTAATCTGAAGAGGTGAAGGTCCAGCTGCAGTGGAAGCGAGAAAGACCAAAGCCCGATTTCAGACTGCCCTTCGTTCCCTTCCGTTACCTCGTTTTTGAGCTCCTTTGCCTGTTTCTGAAGTCTGATTGACACCGACAGACGTTACGCTACAGGACATGCTGTTTTCCTTTCCACCCCAAACGCCTTTCTTCCACTTTGACAGTCGAACATCGGTTAAATAAGCTGATCCTGCCAGATCAGTCAGCCTCCACTCCCCTCTAAAAGCTACATCGGTAGAAAAAAAACCCAAAAAAACCCTGCTGGTCATGCACTGTGACTTCCTCTGGAAATGGAATAGTTTTACTGTCCGTCATGGCTGAAGAGTAAAAGGCAGTAAGTCTGAATTACGATTATTCAAATGACCTTATCAGCCTTCACCGAGAGTTTTGCTATCAGTAGAAATCATCCTTGCATGGTTTATCGAAATTATGCATCACAGCATTCCGGGAACATTCCTTGGGTGGTATTTAGGTTCCCTACTTTGCACAGTAATGGGAAAAGCACTCTGGCCGAAGAGAATATAGTGACACCTATATTATATATGGCACATCTCTACCCTCGCCATTACTGTGATGGATGACGAACAGAACCCGTGGAGGTAATAAAACAACTGATGCATTCTCTAACCTGAGCGAAAGGACAACATCATCCCCGACAAGGTAAATGTGCTTTCAATAGAGCGCAGAGTGGCTCGGACACCACAGAATGCAGGACATGACAGAACAGAAAGAGGTGAGGCCTTAGTCTTGGTTTCTCTTGATGGTTCCATGTGCTCTTAGCGACGGGCTCCATTTGCATCACTGATTTCTAATCCTTTAAGGGAGATTTCAGTGGTTCTTCAATGAGCTTCATCTTGAATCTGTGTTCCTCTTTCTGGCTTTCCTCATGCTCTTAGGTTATTAATTGGGTCTTGGTTCTTCTCAGTGGTTCCTTGAGCTCAAAGTGGTTCTCGTCCTCCTTTCAGTGGTCCGTCATTCTCTTATCGAGGTTCTCCTTTCGAGTCTTTCTGTCACAGGATCCGCTTTATGGTTTTAGATAGTTCTTCCTTTCAAGTCATGGTTCCTCTTTATATTTAGAACTCTTATTGAAGAACCCTCCTTTCAAGTCTGTTTGTATTACATATGGAGTCCATCTACTCTCTCCAGCGATAGCAGATCTGATACAACAACTGATGTTGAATTGGGGTTGAAATCGATGTAAATGAGCATGACATGAAGCATAAACCGGCTCAGATACCACAGACGTGATCATCTTGTTCCTCTCAGAGGCTTCTCATGCTCTTAGGTAGGTTCTCCTTGGTTCCTCTTTGGGTTTCTTCTTCGTGCTGTTAGAAAGTTCCTCCTTTTGTGTCTTAGCTTCTCTCAGTGGTTCCTCTTACTCTTCAGGAGCTTCTCTTTTTGTGTCCTGGTTCCTCTCAGTGGTTCCGAGAGGTCTAAGAGAATGTAGCATGTAGTACCAATGTTATATATGGTGCACATCTACTCTCTCCATTACGTTGATGTATTACTGACATTGCAGAAGTGGAAGTAACAAAGCAGCGGATGCTTTTTTCAAACCCAAGGAAAGCTGACTCAGACTTGGCGGTGTTGAAGGACTTTGTGATGAAGAGATGGAGGAGGAGAAATGGAAGGAGGGAAGAAAGAGTCAGAGAGAAATAAATGCACATCGACTTAAAAAAAAAACAAAAAAAACATCTGATCCAGAGTGACATAAAAGTTTGAGGAGGAAGGTTGAGTGTGAGATGAATCATACATTCAAGAGAAGCTTCTGATCATGACAGGTTTGGAAGCATTCAAACAAGCATGAAGATGTAGGATATATCCGTCACAGGGCAGCACAAATAGGCCATGTTGAGTAATCCTTGGTATATAATTGAACTGGGTTCAATCGTTCTGTATGCAAAACGGAGCTGAAAGGTTCTGAAAAGATGCAGGATCTACTACAACCCAGAAGCCCCATTCACACTACAATAATGCACCATGAATCCATGGGACAGATTACTGGATTTCTTCTGAATAGAGTACGCTCAGCATTTCTCCTCATGGCTGATGGATGTGGAAGTGCATGTAATCACATTACATGAAGCACTGCTGGAACACTTGGCCTTCATAATTCATCTGTATCATCACAGATCCACTGCTTAGTCTTCTATGTAAACAATTCCACTATCCGGGGAAGGATGGATTTGGTGTTTGAGCGGTGGCTGTCATGGTTCTTCTTCATGCTCTTTAAAATCTGGGGTATTCACTGAAGATTGTCCTTTTGGAGCTTCCTGAGATTATCAATTTGAGACATGGTTCCCCTTTAGTGCTTTTCTTTTAACTTGTTCTTCTAAAAAGAAGCATATGTTTCTTCTAGAGACTTGCTTCTTCTCAGTTGTTCGACCTTATGCTTCTCAGGAGCTCATGGTTCCAATCAGGGGATCTACCTCATGCTTTTCAGGAGGTGTTTCTTTAGAGTCTTGGTTCCTCTCAGTGGTTCTATCTTATGCTTTTCAGGAGGTCTTGGTTCCAATCAGAAGTTCTACATCATGCTTTTCAGAATATTCTTCTTTAGAGTCTTGGTTCTTCTCAGGGTGTCTAAATTATGCTTTTCAGAATGCTCTTCTTTAGAGTCTTGGTTCTTCTCAGTATGTCTAAATTATGCTTTTCATGAGGTTCTTCTTTCAGTCTTGGTTCCAATCAGAAGTTCTACATCATACTTTTCAGAGTGTTCTTGTTTAGAGTCTTGGTTCTTCTCAGTGATTCTACCTTATGCTTTTCAGGACGTCCATCTTTAGAGTCAGAGGTTTCTATTTAGATTCTTGGATCTTCCAAGTGATTCCTCATGCTTTCAGGGAGATTCTCTTTCTGAGGCGTGATTCGTTCTCATACATTTAAGGAATACAATAGAGCCTTTGATCTTCTCCATGCTCTTTGGGAGATACGTCTTTAGAATTTTGATTACTCTCAGTGGGTCTTGATGCTCTTGGAAAGTTTTTCATTTCGAGGTTTGGGGATTCTACACAAGTTTTACACAAGAAACGAAGGGAAAATTACAGCGTTTTCACTGAAGGGGTCAGAAGCTTTCAACCCAAAGAAGGTGCATTATATTTCCTCATGTCCTAAAAACACAGTGTGTCCAAAGGTTTGTGGACAGGCCTTCTAATAAATGCTACTTAAAGTTGCACCCATTGCTGAAACATATGTGCAAAGGCACACACAGCTTGTCTAATCCCTGTAGAGAAATATTGCAAATAAAATAGGACTCATTGATAGAGAGCAGATGAACGTGAACCATAAAACGTAAAGAGCTTTTCATCCAGTACTTCTGGGACGAGTCAGGATGTTGGGGATGAGGTGGGGGTGGTGATCGTCCAATATCCTAATTTCAATAGTGTTGTTGTTCCTGAATGCACTCAAATCTTTCCAGCAATGCTCCAAAACATCCTCTTACATCCAGACCAGTGTTTATTTCAGCCAATCGTGGCTCTCACCCCACACCATTAAACCACACAAAATGAATAGTGCTGGTTTGTTTGTGAGAGCATGGGGACACTTTCACAAAGTGAGCACAAAGCAGCAAGGTTGAGTTTGTGTGCATAAAGTAGGAGGAAATTGGTGCTTTGGATGGAGGAGATTATTAACGTTTGTACCGAGCAGTGCACAGTTGAGAAGATACCAGGACATAGAGGCTGTAGTTGTTTATGTAATGGACAATTTGGGGAGTATTCATCTCAAAGTACCAAAAAAAAGGTCAAAAAGCTTGATGTAATCAGTTTCCTGAGAGGAGTTCATTTTAGTGGGTCCATCCTCTACTCCGATCCACATCTATCCCTGAAGGAATGGACCTCCACTGAGCTTCAGAATCTTCTTCTCTATTCTCCTTTAGAACCGTAGGCCTGTTTTCATAGTTTGACATCCTTTGATTCACCAAAGGTTCTTATAGGAGACAGTCACACAAACCAGGAGATCCTATTTCTATTTTACTCTATTTTATATTTTTATAGATTTATTTTACTCATAAGGATTAAAAAAAAAAAAAAAATCTGTCTCAGTGACATCATTACATCATTAGCCCCGCCTCCTTTCTCTGATAGTCAGAGTCTATAAGCAGGTTGAACATCAGCCCCGCCCCCTCTCTCTGATCAGTCAGAGTCTGTATGCAGGTTGAGCCACAGCCCCGCCCCCTCTCTCTGATCAGTCAGAGTCTGTAGGCAGGTTGAGCATCAGCCCCGCCCCCTCTCTCTGATCAGTCAGAGTCTGTCTGCAGGTTGAGTGTCAGCCCCGCCCCCTCTCTCTGATCAGTCAGAGTCTGTCTGCAGGTTGATCATGTTCACGTGGGCAGAGCAGTAAACATGCACTGGAAGATCTTTTGGCCTTTAAACTGGGATTTAAGGTTATATACGGTGAACATAGCAGTTTGTTATGATATGTTATGACTCTATATTACTCTGATGGTATGAAGGTATGAAGGTATGAAGCTTAGAATACCGGCATGGTGCTGATCTCACTGCTGTCCAGTGTACATCTAGTCTCCTACAGAATGGGCAGAAGAAATAATAGTAATGATGATACACAACGGATTTTCTCATTTCTGAGTTTTGAGATTTGGAGCCTGAACTAAAGTAAAGGCCACCAGTCAGCGCAGGGTTGATTCTGTCTTCTACCCATGACTAACACAAGCTGGAGAAAGACGTCTTTCCAGGTTCACAGATGTGTTCGTCTCAGGCGTTTGTTACCCTCTCATTGCATAATGTGGCTGTATTAGATGCACACTCATTTCATTAAAGGCAACTCTTTTCTCTTGCTGAATTTAAAGCGAGCCTTTTTAATGCTCTGCATCTATAATGGATCTCCAGCAACCCACGAGGCTTTGCATTTCCTCTCCCTCCGGCTCTCTCGCAGGTATGAAAAGCTCCTTGCAATCAGAGCAGAATGTGAAGAAGAGTGGAAAGAAGCGGGAAAGAAAGCAGAGGAGGACGTGAACCTGTCTGCTTCTGATTGCAGAGGGAAAAAGAACGAGACGGACGGAAACTTTTCTGATCAAAGCCTGAGTAACGTGCTGCTTCTGTGACCTTCAAAAACAAACCAGTGGAAGGAAAACAGCGTGTCAGTCTGAAGAACAGTACTGCATATTATATGGGCAAATGTCTGAAACAACTGAGCGTATTTTAGAAAAAGATCTAAAGCACATTTGACTGAAGAAAGGTCTTTTAAACATCATTAATAAAACATCAAAAAGTTAGGACCCCCCATACCCTAAAAGTTGGTATCTCCTTCTTTGGCTGAATTAATGTCAGTTAGATGTTTCGTATAACCATCTTCCATCTTTGACGTTGACTGGAAAGATGTTCCCACTCCTCCGTGTGGAATTCTATCAGCTCTGATGTTTCAGCATCAGTCTTTGTACAGATGCTCTTATGTTCTCCTCAAGCCCCCTCTGATACAACAAAGATCTCATAGTGGTTCCTATGATGGAGAGATCTCCAGACCCTGCTGCAGCAAAAGCAGCTCCAAACCGTCACACTTGCACCACCAAGTTTCACAGCTGGTTTGAGGTTCTTGTGCTCAGTAATCAAACTGTGGATTCATCTAATCAAATCACATTGTTCCAGAAGTCCTGCTCTTTGTCCAGGCCTTTTCTGACCAACCTGTCTGGAACTCCTCCTTGTAAACCTTCTTTGAAAATCAAACGTGCGCAGTGTCGTTCTGTGTAGCCACCTGTAGGTTCTGTGATGCCATTTAAGGATTGTTGGAGGTGACCCCACTTACTTCAACAATCAAGAGCAAACCAAACTAATGTCTGAGGTTTAAATACGACAGCTTCTTCCAAAGTCCTGCAGCTGCAACTGATTTTAGGCGTTTTAAGAAGAAATATCTTAGGGTCCTAATTCTTTTCCTCTCTAGAAAATTACATTTCTATTAATAACATCATTGAATTATTATTTAAAGACATTTCTTCATTTCTTTTTGTGTTTTCATTTTATCACCTCCATCTCTCACTGTAGATAAATGAAGAACAAATGTCAGCTCTGGCGAAGTGGATGCATCTTGTAGCTTTAGAGCTATTTATAGTTTAACTAAATAGCTTTTAGTCCGACATCATACCTGACAACCTCATATGCAGACGATGTTTTTGCTTCACTGGAGCTTCATATCTGAACCACTTCTCAGGGAAAGGATGTTCTGGTATGATATGACGTGGTTATGAAAATGATTAATTTGACAATTAATGGAAAACATATATATTGTAACACTGACACTGAGAAACATCGTGTTGGACGTTTATTAACATAGTAAACCTACTATCATTTTTACATGGTTTAAAACATGGTCAACATGGTTAAAAGTTCTAGAATTATTTAGATACAATGATAAACAATGACATTTTTAGACGGATGGACGGACGGACGGACAGACAGACAGACAGACAGACAGAGAAAGAGAGAGAGAGAGAGAGAGATAGATAGATAGATAGATAGATAGATAGATAGATAGATAGATAGATAGATAGATACAAACACACACACAGATAGATAGATAGATAGATAGATAGATAGATAGATAGATAGATAGATAGATAGATAGATAGATAGATAGATAGATAGATAGATAGATAGATAGATAGATAGATTTACATCTTTATTCACAAATACATGCAGTTTCAGAAAAGGACAGGACATTCGGTTCTTTGATATAATCTTGTGTTATATCAACGGATTCCTGCCTGATCAGAGCTTGGATTTGATCAGAGTATCTAGGTTTTGTTTGTCCAACCTCTTTTTGAGGATTGACCACAGAGTCTCAATGGGTTTGAGATCTAGGGAGTTTCCTGGCCACAGACCCAAAATGTCAATGTTTTGTTCACTGAGCCACTTGGTTATCACTTTTGCCCTGTGACATGCTGCCCCATCATGCTGGAAAAAAAACATTGCTCATCTCCAAATTGCTCCTGGATCGTTGGGAGAAGCTGCTCTTGGAGGATGTTGTGATATCATTTCTTATTCATGGCAGTGAACCCTGACTAAACGGACAGTGAATGTAGAAACAAGGAGGCGGTCATGATGTTACGCAACTTGTTAACATGTTAAAGCAGCTTATTGCTTTATGTTCCAGTTACTGTCAACTTCAGTGGTTTGGTGGAGATGCCTAAGGGCCAAAATAGCGAATGAGATCTCAAAGATTATACTTTGAGAGTGGTTCCTCATTCCACATGCAGAACTGGTTGTCAGATAAAACCCTTTATCTCCATTTCAGCTCCTGTGCTTGGTGTTGCCTACCTGCTGATCACCAGCTCTACCTTGCTTCACACCAGATCCCAATTTCCAGGTCTGTGTAAGGTCCAGTTCACCTTACTTGCTATAGTTGACCTGTGATTTTGACCTTGGTCTGGACGTGGTTCTGGAGCTGGATCTGCAATTGCATTAATTTGCCTTGTTCCTTGTGTAAGAAAAGACTTCATTGTCATGGATGCAATGGATACCAGCCAGTTGGAAAGATGAGCTCATCCTCTGAGACACTGCCTCAGCGTTCTATGAGCAAGACAAACTCCAGATGAGCGCCATTGTAAACTGGAGAATTTGAGCACCATCTCAGCTCCTCATCTTCTGTTGTTCCAAGCTGTATCTAGTCCACACTGTAGTGCTTTGTCTATTTTACCCAATGCTATGATGCTCACACAGGGGAGACACAGAAATGTCCAAGGTTGTGGGAATACAGGACCAGGGTTGGGTTGTGACCTCTGAAGGACTAGAGGAACTGTGCACCACCATGTCAGTGTGACTGCAGTGCTGAGAATGACCCACCACCCACATAATAGCTGCTCTGTGGTGGTCCTGCGGGGTCCTGACCATTGAAGATCAGGAGGAGAAAAGACTGCAGAGAAACAGATGAACTACAGTCTGGAATTATAGAACCACAAAGATCTCCTGTGGTCTCAAAGATAGTTCATGAGACTAAATGATTAAAACACAGAAAGTCCCAAACTAAGCTGAACCAACACCTCCACGTAAACCTCACCTAACCCTAAACGTTACCCTAACACTAACCTTAAACCTATGCAAAATGTGACCTCCCTAGAGTTTAACAAGTCACATGGTTTTCACCATTCATCTTCAGTCACAAGAAAGAATGGGTTATGTGTATTTGGTGAACGAGTGTCCCTGGAGGGAGAGGGGGACATGTTGCAATCAGGTTACAGAACGTATAAGTGTGTACATAATGTGACATTAATGACATTAATGGGACGTTGACATTTATGGGACGTTGACATTAATGGGACGTTGACATTAATGGGACGTTGACATTAATGGGACGTTGTCTATGTCATTTTAAGTATATTTTCCAAAATCAGCTTCATATTTCCTTCACTAGTCAGGAATCACTCAAACCTGTCCTAGAGCTTCAGTGTAAGGACATTACAGCAGGTCTCTATTCACTTGAACTATTGTTATTCAGTCACTCTGCCTCTCTCTGTCCTTGTACTGCTACAAAGGGTCATCAGATACGATGCAGCAGGTATTGTACCTGAGCTGAGCATCAACGATCCATTTATTATTCAGGAAAAAATAAATAAAAAATCATCACTCATCCCCAAAAGCAGAACTTCCTGATGATCCTTCATCACAATCACACGGCAGGATCTTCTAAAGCTTTTCAGATAGATAGGAAAAGGTCTGCACTGCTGAACTGCTCTGGTATCTAAATGAGAAATGAGTCACTGCCATTTGGTTTGTAACTCTTAGAACCCAAGATCCAGACTTTGCGGGCAGTTATATCCTGTATTCTGATCAGAGAGAGGGGGCGGGGCTGATGATCAACCTGTATACAGACTCTGACTGATCAGAGAGAGGGGGCGGGGCTGATGATCAACCTGTATACAGACTCTGACTGATCAGAGAGAGGGGGCGGGGCTGATGCTCAACCTGTATACAGACTCTGACTGATCAGAGAGAGGGGGCGGGGCTGATGATCAACCTGCATACAGACTCTGACTGATCAGAGAGAGGGGGCGGGGTGATGACATCACTGATCCAGATATTGGGTTAAAAAGGAAACTGAGAAGGGAGGGGCTGAATAAAAGTCCTGAGAAGGTATAACACTGATACTTTTTTTTGGACTACTGACAAGTAGTTTGAAGAACTTCTTCAATATCTGTTTTAAATAACTCATCAAAAAGCTCTGGATGATTAATTTCCATCAGGATTTCTGAGACATCAAGCATTTTTAACAAACATGAAAAAAAACCCTAATATTTAAATTCTCAATTTCTACAATTTGTAGCCTAGTATCTCCTGAAAATAACCATATCTGCCAAAAAAATAAATAAAATAAAAAAAAAAAAAAAAAAACTTGATGTCAACCCAATGTTGGTTGTTGATGAACACATGACTTTTATACGTGAATTTTATTTCCAACCAAAATTCACTGTTTGTTCAATGTGGGCGTTTAAAAGAAAATCTTTGGATTTTAATGTTGACCCAATTTTTATTTTCAACTAAAATTTGTTTGCTGGGTTAGAGTCCAATAGCTGATGTCCAGTGCCAACTGATGATGCTGTAGTCCAACGTTACAAAAACAATCCCTCGCCAAACAACAAAGCCCGACATTCTAATGACTCATAAAATGAGCGACACGTGTGGGTGATTATTAGTGGTCCTTTCCAAGGTGGAGCCTGAGCAGGAAACGGGCTCAAGGGAGCAGAAGAGTCCATGCAAAGCCCACTGAGAATGAGAGTCAGTGATGGCGTGTTTGTGTTTGTATGCGATCTCGACTGTTGAGAAGACAGCTGGTCTGCTGGGATTGAGAGATGAGAGAGAGTCTGGCAGCTCGGCACAGCTCATTCTGCCAGGAGGTCAGGAACAGGACACTCTTGCAGCTTTGCTGGGTCATCGTCCTGCCTGTCAAACAAAGTCAGCGGGGGCAGAGAGAACAGGAGGGCAAACAAGAGGGGAGAGAACAACTGCGGGGGGGGGGGAGGCAGATAGGCATGAAGAGAGGAGTGGTACAGTCTTGATGGACACTGCAGGAAGGACACCTGGGCATGTCCAGAAGGAAGAGATGAGGACATGACCTCTATGAATGAGTGGTCTTAAACAAGGGTTGGAGGCAGGGGGGTGTCTAAGAGTTAACTTGATGGAATTCATCAATGTCTCAATGCCTCTGTTCTTCTGTAGATGGAAATAAGCAAACATTGGAGTCCATAGTGGCCACTGGTGTGATATAGATGATCATGGCACACTCTATGATGATGCCACACTCCACTACTGCTGATTTCATCATGATTTCACCTCGCTATTAATGCAACCCCTCCAAAACTTGTATGGAGGTGATTCAATTTCTAAAAGGTAGCTGCAAGATTCTACATTCATCCTCACTTCTCCTGCCTTTTTTCACAATATCAGACCTCAGCACTTGGAGAAACCTGCTGGGGGAATATGCAAGACGTGCCAAAGTCTCTGTGGGTTGGAGGAAGATGGGTTAGAAGGTTCCTGTGGCACAATCAAGTGGGTGGGTAGTAAGTTTAAGAAACGGCAGCAAACAAGCACAGAAGCTCAAAACACCCACGCTTGTGTCATCTAGTAAACCGGAGTGAACATCTATAGCGGGAATGCAGCCTGTTTCCCTGCAGCATATTCCACTTCTCGGAGTGCCAGTGAATAAGGACCGTTCAGATGCCTTAACAAAGGAAATCAGGCGATGAGCCAGGAGCATCTTTAGAGCAGGAGAGCGAGTTCAGAGGAGCGGGAGGGAGCTTTAAGTGGCTGCTTCTGCCCCAGAGCTCTTCAGCTCCTCAGGGACATTCCTAAAGACAGGATTTCCCAGTCAGCATGCTAATGTAACGGGGAGGAAATGTACGGTAGACCATTTCACAGGCAAGGTAACTACAGTAACCTCTCATGCATCCATCTCCTACTTTCTACCTCTGATTCGAGAGAAGAACCTTTGGCCTATATGGCACATGCATTAGGGAACCGAACAAATCCGTCTTTGACAATAGCAATGATTCCAGACTCCCAAATTCCCAATTCCGTATTTAGGAAGCTTTCAAATAAAGTGCTCCTTCATAGTCTTAGTTTCAGTACCTCTTTCTCTCTCAGCGGAGCAGAATGTGTATCAGGTCACTGTATTCACCCCGGAATCGGCACTTAAGCCAATTAAATATTCCTCAACATGTCCACCTCTCCAGAATTCTCTCCCAGAGGATGAAGAACAGGAACTGTGCAAAAACCGCCTTGATGTGGCCTTAAAGTGTCTGAAATTGGTGACGAGTTCACTAAAACTAAACATGAAAACTACACATAGGACAACCTACTGGGGTCAACGGCCTTGGACTGACCTCCAATTCAAGATAAGATATAAAATATGCTGAGTATCTTTATGACGTATCACAGATATGGGTACAAGGTATTACCACAGTGGTGTACTGTCACCCCTGCAGAACCTTCTAACTATGGTTGCTGGTAAATGGTCTAAGCCTGTTCTTTGATGGTCAAGCACTTGACAAACTGGAGATTTGAATGGACCGAGCAAAAACATACCCAATGCTGATTAACCAGGCTTGTAGCCCAGTCAATGTGTAACCATAGCGTCTAATAAAATGGCCAGTGAGAGCATTTAACCTTTAGAAATCCAGGTTCATTTAACGGGATGCTAAAACATTAAAATGTGTTAATAGGAGACAGGGACATCCATCCATCCATCCATCCATCTTCTTCCGCTTTATCCGGGGCCGGGTCGCGGGGGCAGCAGTCTAAGCAGGGAAGCCCAGACTTCCCTCTCCCCCGACACCTCAGCCAGCTCCCCAGGAGGGACCCCGAGGCGTTCCCAGGCCAGCCGAGAGACATAGTCCCTCCAGCGTGTCCTGGGTCTACCCCGCGGTCTCCTCCCGGTAGGACGTGCCTGGAACACCCCCCCAGGGAGACGCCCAGGGGGCATCCGAAACAGATGCCCGAGCCACCTCAACTGGTTCCTCTCGATGTAGAGGAGCAGTGGCTCTACTCCGAGCTCCTCCCGGGTAGCCGAGGATCTCACCCTATCTCTAAGGGAGCGCCCGGCCACCCTGCGGAGGAAACTCATTTCGGCCGCTTGTATCCGCGATCTTGTCCTTTCGGTCATTACCCACAGTTCATGGCCATAGGTGAGGGTGGGAACGTAGACTGACCAGTAAATGGAGAGCTTCGCCTTTCGGCTCAGCTCCTTCTTCACCACAACGGACCGGTACACCGACCGCATGACTGCGGCGGCAGCACCGATCCGTCTGTCAATCTCACGCTCCTTCTCACCCCCACTCGTGAACAAGACCCCGAGATACTTGAACTCCTCCACTTGAGGCAGGACAACTCCACCGATCTGGAGGGGGCACGCCACCCTTTTCCGGTCGAGAACCATGGCCTCAGATTTGGAGGTGCTGATTCGCATCCCAGCTGCTTCACACTCAGCTACGAACCGCTCCAATGCCTGCTGAAGGTCCTGGCCTGAAGAAGCCATCAGGACAACATCATCTGCAAAAAGCAGAGATGATATCCTGTGGTTCCCAAACTGGACCCCCTCCGGCCCCTGGCTGTGCCTAGACCCGAGACAGGGACACATATACTATATTGCGATGCTCAGATGATCTGAAGCTGCTCGAATTTGCCTAAATTTAAAATGTGAAAATAAAAGAATTTAGATATTTATTTAAACCTATTAGAAATTGATCATCTATCATCATTCTTCAAAACTGCCTCATTTTCCCCTATAACCCAATATCTGGGTCAGTGATGTCATAAGCCCCGCCCCCCTCTCTCTCTGATCAGTCAGTAAACATGCACTGGAAGCTCCTTTGGCATTTAAACTGGGATTTAATGCAGTTGCTGAACGTTTGAGCTTGATTGTGTTGTGATATGTGCATCACGTCCGTAGGTAACTCTAATCCTGAGTAATGAAGCGTAGAAAATGGCGTGTAACTGCCCACAGAGTGCAGATCTCCGGTTCTATGAGTTCACGAACTGCTTGTGTTGGAATAAATCCCCTGCAGTTCAAAAGTTCAAACATATAGTTCAAATAAATTTTGGAGTTCAGTTGAAATACAATCGGCATGAGATGATTTGCAGCCGGAATTTTGTCTTGGCTAAACCTACAGAGCGACTACGACCACAAGGCACAGAATCAAACCTATGCAACCTGTGTGAATAACATCAGGCAGCATTATCCCACCTCATTAAAATCCCACATGGAGAGACAAATGGATTTCTTGTCTTTTAACTGAGCAGATCGAGCTCAGCAGGGCAGAGCCACCAATCAGTGGTACATGTAGGAGACTCATGCGAGGTACAGCAGCTGCCATTAGCGGTGTTTGACATCCAGCACGGGCTAAACGTCACTCAAAACCACGCGACGGCTTCAGACACACTTTTCAGCCCTAATGCACTGCATTAACTCTGATGATTATCTGACACCTCCCAGCTCACAGGAGGCTGGAGAGATCCAGAGTGACCATTAGGTGGTGGAGATGACTCTTAGACTTTTCTGAAAGCTTCCAGGAACTGCGGACCAGGTACTGTATCTGCAGCAGCGCAGCAAGAACTACAGTCTACATTCAGGGCGGCACTATGTTCAATGCCCTACAAGCTTCAATGAAATTCAAGCTGATGCAAGATCAAGAGTCACAGATGAACAATCACCGAAGACCGTGGCCTTGCTGCACTGGTATATACTTTGTTTGTAGGCAGTCTGGAGGCAACTAACCTTATTCACACCTAGTGCAGTTTCCATAACAAATAGATGGTAGAAATCCTGCTGCTACACATCAAAGTCAAAGTCAGCTTTATTGGCAATGCTGCAATATGTGCAAGAGAATTGAAAATGCCTTTCTCTCAGACCCATGGTTCAGTAATACACATTAAATAGACACTAATATACACAGCAAAGATGACGACACCCTGTACACAATTGTAGAAAATAGAATGTAGAAATACTGTATAAGGGTCCCTTTAAGGTGGCGTCGCTCATCAGATCAGGTCTGGATATGTATGGATAGTGCAGTTACAGTCGATGTTGCACATCGGAAAGGACACAGGGTGGTCAAAGGGATCGTGTGCTTGTAAAAAGTTGTAAACATGCAAGAAAAGCCCAGAAGTGAAGTTCACCAAGGCATGAAATGAACGGTGTTCATAAGAAATGAAGACCCTGGATTAAAAATCAGTGGAACATTCAGTTTGAAATTGCCAAATTTTACTCAGAGCTGTTACGGTAGACTGTATTCTGACATACAGTGTGTCAACAAGTTTCTGAAAGTCAAGTTAGACCAGATACGTGTAGACTTCCTTGGTGTGGGATTCCAGCACTATGGCAGGAAAATCATTAGCAGTAGGAACTGATGCTCTAAAAGTATGTTCAGACTCCTACAGTCTCATTCTGTTTGCATGTGAAGGTACATTTCATTCTTTTAAGTACAAAAAGGACTGCCACCAAGCAGTAACATGAAGAACCATCAGACCTCTCATGGCTATCAGAGATCTCAACGTCCAATCTTCACCATTACAGTCTTCTCCTGCTATCTAAATTTTAACCAACATGCAGAATCGTCACCATTAACATTACTACCAACTCTCAGAAGTATCACAAACCAGTAGACTCTTCACCATTAAAATGGTCCAGACCTGGAGAAGGTCATTTAGACTTGTATTACTTCTCGTAGCATCACAAACGCCTGTAGCTGATACAAAATGCTGCAGCCAGATTATTAACTGGTACCAACAAAAGGGGGCACATTCCTGCAGTACTGGCTCCCAGTGCATTACAGAACCCAGTACCAAATAGCTTTGATGGTTTTAAAGCTTTGAAAGGACCTACGTATGTGGATGACATGCTTCTTTTGTATGTGCCTGTGAGATCGTTAAGGTCTGCATGCCAATCACTGTTAATCGTTTCACGATTTCGTCTTAAGGGAAAAGGGGATCGTGCTTTTACAGTCGCTGCACCAAAGCTCCGGAATGGTCATCCAGTGACATCAGACATGCTCAACCTCCACCTGTTTCCAAGTTAAGAACACATTTTTATGGGTTGAAGTTCCACAGCTGTTAAACTGTTGGACTGTGTATGAGGACCATGTCACTGTGTGTATATTATGTAGGCCATCAGAAACTTCATCAACCATCAGAAATATAACCAACCATCAGAAATATAACCAACCATCAGAAACTTCACCAACCAGCAGAAACTTCACCAACCAGCAGAAACTTCATCAACCATCAGAAATATAACCAACCAGCAGAAACTTCACCAACCAGCAGAAACTTCACCAACCATCAGAAACTTCATCAACCATCAGAAATATAACCAACCAGCAGAAACTTCATCAACCATCAGAAATATAACCAACCATCAGAAACTTCATCAACCATCAGAAATATAACCAACCATCAGAAACTTCATCAACCATCAGAAATATAACCAACCATCAGAAACTTCATCAACCATCAGAAATATAACCAACCATCAGAAACTTCATCAACCATCAGAAATATAACCAACCATCAGAAATATAACCAACCATCAGAAACTTCACCATCCAGCAGAAACTTCACCAACCAGCAGAAACTTCCATCATCCATCAGAAATATAACCAACCAGCAGAAACTTCACCAACCATCAGAAACTTCATCAACCATCAGAAATATAACCAACCATCAGAAATATAACCAACCAGCAGAAACTTCACCAACCAGCAGAAACTTCACCAACCAGCAGAAACTTCATCATCCATCAGAAATATAACCAACCATCAGAAATATAACCAACCATCAGAAACTTCACCAACCAGCAGAAACTTCACCAACCAGCAGAAACTTCATCAACCATCAGAAATATAACTAACCAGTAGAAACTTTACCATCAGAAATATAACCAACCATCAGAAATATAACCAACCAGTAGAAACTTCATCAACCATCAGAAATATAACCAACCATCAGAAATATAACCAACCAGCAGAAACATTACCAGCCATCAGAAATATAACCAACCATCAGAAATATAACCAACCAGCAGAAACATTACCAGCCATCAGAAATATAACCAACCAGCAGAAACATTACCAGCCATCAGATATCTGGCAAATCATCATAGTCTTATGATGCATAATCTCACTACTTTTTCCATAAATGGGTTTGTATGATATTGATACCACATCAGGGAAGGTTGTGAAGGTCATAACTATGTTCTCCTTCACCAGACTACAACTGCAAAAGAAAAGGAAATGAATCAGCACTTACATCAGGAGAAGTAAACAGCTCTTGGTGCATGAAAAGATTTTGCAAGTTGGATGAAACTAGTCTCAGTGCTCCTCGGACACCTTAACATACGTAAGGACATCTGTTTACTGGAGGATTTAACTTTGGAATTGGAACCAGTGTTATCTGGTTGGGTGAGAGACAGCTCCCGCTGCCCCTCTGTGAAGGTGAAAGTAACAATTTTTCAGGATGAATAAATGAAGTGCTGCACTGCTCTGTGTATGTGCTCACCTTAGCTCTACTATTTCTCCAAAAACAAACACCCACGGAGAGCTGGATGAGAAAATAACACATTTGGATTGGCCTTGTAGATACAGATTTGGAGACAAAGCTTAAGATGTCCTTTTGATTCGAATGCAACAGCATTCCAAAATAATTTCAATAGCAGACCAAAATAACCATACTGACCTTGTAACAGTCCTCGGTGAGTGACAGAAAGGGGGGCTGTTTAGAACAAAGAGAGAAAGAACGTGAATAAACCAACCACCGAAGATGCCAGCAGAGCCCACACCACTGGAAATGCCAGCAACCACAGAGACCACGCCAATCAACTTCACCAATCAAGAACTTTCTCAAACAGCTGAGGTCGCACAAATCATCAGCAACATATTTAACCATTACAGATCACACCAACTAACGAACATTCTCAATCATCTGAGAACCCACCAACCACTAAGAACTTCACCAAGTGCCAAAGATGACACCAAGAATCAAAACTTCACCAACCAGCAAAGGTTACCAATGATCAGAAAATACAATGGAGAATACCAACCATTAAAACCTTCACCAACAGTCACAAACTTCACCAAAGATCAAAGTGAATACCAACCTTCAAAGGAACCCCATTAGGTACCAGCGATCATACCAACCACCAAAGCTAACCCCAGACCTTCACCAGCCTCCAACATCAATCTTACCTTCAAACCTTCCACAACAATCAGTTACTTTACCAAACCGCCACCAGGGATCTCATCAACCACGGTTGTCTCATTTGCAATGTTGTATCCATCAAAACTGCTTGAAGATAAGGCTTCTGTACACAGCAGTTGGAGGCTGGTCAGGTTCGGCACATAATAATGTTCCTTGCTGCAAGTTCAAGCTGGTTGGCTCTGTCACTGAAGGTCCAACTTCCAATTTCCATTTAGAAGGGACATTACCTTCTTCTAAACATTTCAAACGTCTCCTGCGACTCTTGACACTGGGGTCAGGACTGTGTCCGTGTGGGATTTGAACATTGACAGGAGCTCAAATTTGTTGAGTAAAATCCCAGTGAAGTGTAAAGCAGCTCTTACAGGTAATTACACATAATTTAGATCTTGAGTGCCGGAAAGTTGAAAAGGTGAACGGCAGAATTAGACATTATTAGAGAAAGACAGCGTCTCAGAGTTGACTAAGAGCTCCGAGGGATGAAAACACCGAATCACTGGAAAGAATAATTAAAAAGAATAATTAAACACTAATGAAAGTTGGGCCTCACTAATGAAAGGAGAACCATTCGCTGCAGCGTTTCAGTGCATATATAACTATGCACGTTCACTCATCTCATTAGGAGCGTTATTAATACTGTGCCTTGGCGAGCCCTTTAGAACAAGACTGGAGATTGATGTGATCAGACTGAGGAGATTCTTTAAAGCAGACTAAAGAAATTCCTTATGAAAGAAAATTGAAGGTGTTTGAAAAAAAAAAAAACATCAAAAATCAAACACTTACTCTCCAAAAGTCCTACTTTTTAATCATTTCTACAAGAAATAAAGTACAAAGTACAAGAGAAAGAAACAGTTGAGCAGCAGAATCTGCCAAACCCCCTGCAGTAATAAATCAAAGCTTGTTGTAAGATACTGAGGCACAACAACCGTTTGGCCAGTCCTTCTAACCACAAATCAAAGGCATGCACTGAATCCAAATGGGTCGGCTGCTATTTGCGCGATGGCCAACAATTCTTTGCAAAAGACCATCGAATGGTGTAAAACACAGACATTCTGTACTGCTTCATGCAACACCCCATATGGACACACCGCCTGACCCCTGCTGCACTCACAAACCCCACTGTGACAGCACACTCGGGATTCGGGTCACAGCATAACTGCTTCAGTATAGCTCCTATAGCTGTCTGCATTCCATTCACATGGTTGAATTCGTAGAACCCCCACCTCGGACCACCAACACTGTAATCCCACCGTGGTTTTACCCAAATGAATCCAGTCTGTTGCACATTAAACTGGATTAATTCCACATTTACTCAACTAACCTTGAGTTGGTGAATATTTATAGCCATTTTCCCAAACGTTGAGTTGAATCACATATATGTATATATACATATACACACACATACATATATATGAGTGTGTGTGTGTGTGTGTGTATATATATATACTCTCATTTCAGGTATTTCTAAGAAGTCATTAACTACTGCACCTTTTGGTGCCATCAACTCTGCTTTAACAGACGTGGTATCTTTAATTGATGCATCGCTTCTTAAACAAACGTGCTCCATTATATCATGTTCTTGGAGATTGAACTGAGTTATGCCACACGCTCAGCAGAACGTTGAAATTTGTTTAGTAACAGAGTGGGCACTTATATAGAGTACATTTACACGTATGGCCTTTAGCTGACGTCCTTATTCAGAGTGACTTACAGTATGTTTTGATAGAATTCCTTGAGTATCATTGGATGTTCTTCCACTTGAAACTGTGGAGGAACCTTTCAGGGAACCCTCAACAAAAGGTCAGTAGAAAAGTCTATTCTTAAGGACGAAAGCTCTTGGAAAGAGACAAAGTTGATTTCAGTGAGTAAATTCAGGAAGCTGTTCAGAGTTGGAGATTTGTAGTAACATAAAGATTTTCTAGGAATCTTAGCTCAGTGGACATTTTGAGGACACGTTTCATACTGAGACGTCCCAGAAGTTCACAGGCACCTCTGAACATTTTTTACATTAGAAAAATGTAAAAATCATGTCAGTATCACGTCTGTCAGCCCAGACCAACTTTTGGACATCTGGTGGACGTACAAACAGGCTCAGTGTCTGACTGTCTGACTAGGACCTCGATTGAACGTCTCTGGATATGCAAGGTGGGCTCACTATCTGAACATCTGTGTGTGAGCTCTGTTGGACATAAATGTGCAAGATGGGTCCAGTCGTCAGTAAAAGACATTTAAAAGACACTTAAAACAATCATCACAAAGCTTCTTTGCCTTTAAACGTTGACAAAAACGTTTCCTCGACATGGACGTGTTTACTCAGCGGGTATGTTCTTGGAGGTACCTTTTCTACAGGGCTCACAGGTAGGAGAACGTAGAGTTAGTAGTCTTGCCCATGGATTAATTGGTGTACCGCGCTGTGCTTGCCTGGCTGGGGAAGGAAATCGTTGTCTTCTGAAGGGAAAGCAGTGTTATGACCCATTATACTGCAGCACTGCTCCTGGAGGCTCACTGCTCAGCACATTTCAGCACTTTCTCTTCTCCCAACACACCTAATTCAACTAATCAGCTCATTAACAAGCCTTTTCAGAGTGTGCAGGTGCTGTGTTAAAGCAGGGAACGCATTCAAATAAGTAAGGCAAGGTGCCTCCAGGACCAATGTTCTGGGCATGTCCTTGCAGAAGACTACAGGGGGTTACTTTACCTGCTGACTTTTCCAGACCAGAAAGGTTTTCTTGGCTGTTCTCGCAGCACCAGACAGTTCGTAACCTGCAGTTTGTGCTGTTTCCACCATTTTCACCTGGATCAGCAATATTGGAGACGTTTCTATTTATGGACAGTACAGTAGCTGGTTAAATAGGGGAAGTTACTGGTCTACAATATTACTGCATATCCAATCGTTTACATCCAGTTTTCGAGAAACAATGACCAGTTTTACTATCTGTACGACTATGTTAGCCTTGAAAATATAGTGGAATGTGTTCATCATGTGATGTTTTTTGATGTTATTAAGTATTTGACCCAGACAATGTCATTTTCAGCAGGCCCCATTATGAGAATTTAAATATCTGTGTGAATTTGACCATGTTTTGGTCACAAATGTATTTGCCATTTGAAATGATTAGATTCAAAAGGATATTTCTACTTCTAAATCTTCAAAATACGTCCAAATACTAACTTTTTTTGCCCTTTCTTTCTGAAATATGGACACTGTGTGAGCAAAGAAAGCAAACCTGAACATAGTAGCTGGATATTTTCGAATACATTTAGCCACGCCCCCTCTGGCTGATCAGCCTGCACGCAGGTTGAGGAGGTACATGTGATCAGAGCAGTAAACATGCACTGGAAGGCTGCTGGAAACCACCACGGTTAGAAGGACAGGACTTTTATTATATGTGTGCCTTGATCCCGATTTATGAAGCCTAGAAAATGACGCGACTAGCCACAAAATAACGGCTAAAAGAGTTAGAGCGACATCCATGTTTATGGAAAGGATAATTCACTATAAGCTTCTAGAAGGTTTCATCACTGAGGGGCTGGATAGAAATTGTATTACAAAGCCCCCCTGACAAACCAATCCAATTCCAATATCACTATAACTAGGGGATAGAAGGAATAAATCAAATCTCCCAACTCAGAGCTCGGGCGAATTATTCCAGTGACTTAATTACACTGGACAGGACTGTTGACATTCACCTCGGCAGTCTTATGTAATCAATAAGGATGTGCATGGATGACATCACCGCGAATACCCGCATTCAAAGCAGACAGTGGGCTTTCGTTGTGACATCTCTGACCTTTACGTCTGTTGAGATGGTTAAAAAGGATCACTGAGAGGTGTTGAACTCTATAGTCACTATTCACAGTCCTTATAATAAAGTTCCTGGTAAAGAAATCCACTATTTTATACAGGGTTCGTCTACCCCTTCCTGAGCTGCCTGGCCTTTTATCATCCATTAGGCTTTGTCTTTCCTTTCAGACATGAACAGCGTGGCCCGTCTGCATTACTGCGGCACCACACACTATAATGGATCTCTCTGGACAGAAAAAGTCTGTTCTGATTGCAGGGTTTTAAGCATGTCTATTGATGGTGAGCTCATAACAACAAGTCCCAAGGCCGTGGTATAGCAAGAAAAACAATGCTGGCTAGAGTCAGCCTTCGAGAACCCACCTCAACTTCTTTACTATCTGATATGTCAGATAACGAAGACAAGCCAAGCCAACCCTACTGTTCACGAAGGAGGTCTGACTGAGGTGAAGGCTGCATTAATTAACCAAGAGCTGCACTTTGTGGGCAGTTACACGTCGGAATTCTAGGTCCCGTATCTCAGGATCAGACTTGTCGTATCTAACTACTGCTCTCATCATCGTGTGATGAATTATCGGCAAGCAAGCAGTCTCAGGAACATTTAAAATTCAATGGCTTCCAAACAAATTCAAGAGATTCCAGTGCATGTTTACTGCTCTGTCCTTGAAAGCCCTGCTAAGTCATACGTAGTGATATATACAAAAATAATAAGGGACTTTTATTATATTTGGACTACTGTAAAATATTATGATGATCTTATTATAAATATCATAAACAATGTAAATCATTACACATATTTCATCACAATTCTTGCATTTTCAGCTCAAAAACTGTGGATAATAGATATAAATTGTTTTAGTCCTTAGAAATAAATAAATAAATAAATTCATAAAAATATCTAAATTCATTTAATTTGTGTAACAATTGCATGATGTGCAGATGATGATGAAGAGAAGGGACGTGTATGTAGATGCTGGAGTTTAGAATTTATTAAACTAAAGAAATCAAACCGTGGATACAGACAGACATTGGTACTCAAAGAACCAGACAGACAAACTGACAGGATCTTGGACAAACAAAAGGACTGACAAAGACAGACTGAAACAAAGGTTCTTAAATTCAAAGACAACATTACACACACCTGCTGCTACTGGAACCTTCATTTCCCTGAAGGAACCCTCCCAAGGGATCAATAAAGTTCTATTCTATTCTATTCTATTCTATTCTATTCTATTTTATTCTATTCTATTCTATTCTACCTGGAGCTGGGAAATGAAGGGGCGAGGTTAATCATAAGACACAGATGGGACTGGGGCAGAGCAAGGGAGGAGACAATAAAACTAAGACAATAAAGAAAGACAGGACTGATACGTGACATTATTACATCTCAAATGAAGTCTGAGTAGCCAGGGATCTCCTGAAATACTGCATGTGTCTCCTATAAATACATTTCAAATTTGGTTCTAAAGGTTAAAGAACCTTGAACCTTGAACCCCTGAGATGAATGAGTTTTGCTTGCATGGCACCTTCTATCACCCTTCAAGAAACCTGAAGATCTACGGAGTGATTTTCAGTGACTCACTCTTTCTGAGGTCATGCCATAGCAGAGCAAATCATCACAAACCAATCATACATAATTATAAAAGGCACATTACTGCAGCAGTGACGTTCTTGCCATGCAGAATCACCCTAAATCCAATCAATCCACTACTTTAGGATTATCTGAAGAGAGTAAATAGAGATCAATGTATTCTGCCTTCTGAGTGCTGCTTCAAACCTACATTTACTGGATACAACCAATGCAATTCAATATCGTGGATATAATGAAACCTCATTTCAAAACACTCCCTGCATTTAAAATGGAAGTGGTTTGCTCTGCTGGAGGGGTTCAGTAGCCCTGTATGCAAAACTCAACAAGCCTACAGAACTATTTCCTAATTTACTCCACAGTGTTCTATTAACAGGCTTTAAACTGGTCCAGAACCGGGTGTTAAGTGAGAGGACACACCTGCTGCAGTGGACTGGAATACAAACGAACGTCTCGGCACCACATATATGGACGAGTACATACGGCATTGTTCATATCGGACTTGTTGACTCGATTGTACTACCAATCTACTCCCAGTGTAATGTTACAGGTAGCCCTTAAGAATAATTTACTATCATTAATACCAAGAACACCAAGAACAACATAATTAACTCACTTAACATCACCTGTCAGTGAGATGCCCAAACAAATATTGTGGTATTCATTGATATTTAGAACCTTTGCTAGATATTCCATGTTTTGGTGACTCCAACTCTGATTCCAATCAATCAAACCCAATCCAAGCACCAATTCCCAAAACTCATATCAGTAATGGAATGACTGACTAGATCTTTAATGATTACCTTCATGCACTCCCCAATTTGACACTTTGTCCTCCATGCTTTCTAAAGTAAAATATGGACAGTTTATTGACATGCATTGTAGAAAACAGCATATTTTCAGACACTCTCTCTAGATAGTGTCTAGACTAGGTGAAGGCAAACATCAATAGAACTATGTGGAATCACGGCTATAGCTTTGGACTCCAGCCTCGAATCCCAAATGCTTAGAAACAGGGAATTGACTGGTTTAGAAATGGACAGATTTTCTCGATATTGAGCAATAAAACGTTTCTTTATATTGTTATAAGCGTCCAGGACTGTTAACACACATAACTTTGCATCCAAATACCCTGCAAAGCACTCGTCCACAATGCAGCCGAGACTCCTCCGTTGTCCGGGTTATGATGATCTCACCCTCTACTAAACACTAAAAAAATCAGACACAGTTCACTGTCTACACTGAAAGGATACACACTAACAACATCAATCATCCACTCACAGCCATCACTCAAAGTCAAGCAGACAAACAGAGAGCTAGAGCGAGAGCGACCTCTCCATCAGACACGTCTGAATGTTGGAAATCTTACAAAACAACAGTTTTGCAGAAAGAAAACAATTAAGTGGAACTTTAGGAAAAACGACTGCTTTCCAAACATCCAATAATACAACAATTAACAGAGCAAAAACAATAAAATACCATTTTCCCAAAAGTTAATTCGCTCATCAAACAACTGTTATTTGTATTCATCAATCTGTAACAAACGCAGCACAATTAACAATTATTTATTTATTTATTTATTTAAATCCTTTATTCAAATGTGGAATTCGAGGTAACCATTTTCCCACCGTCATTTCCCAAAAGCTTCAAGAGATTAACTGTGTAATGCACATTCCAACGTATTGTGAACTCCATCGGGTGCTCGTGGCACTCAGCACCAAGCAGTAAACGACAGTCAATTTCCAAATGGGTTCCAATTATGCGGCAGAAAAAGCCGACATAGTTAAACACCTCATAATTGACATTTATTTGTGTAACAAGCTGGTGACTATAGACATATCTGCCAAATTAGCTGTAATTGCAGCTATGAAAGTCAATTGAAAACATCCCCAAACACCAAATTCCACACACAAACAGTTTTTTAGGAGGTTTAATGAGACGTTTCCGACCATAAGAAAAAGTCCAGCAGCATATAAGCTGATTATGAAGTGGCGCTACCTCAGTGGGTGGGTTGGGAACACCCACATTTCAAAACATTGACCAGTGTGCCCATGGTAAGGTGACATGGAATGGAAGAGCAGCAAACAAGCAATGCTATTAGAATACACCACGCAGCAGTATGGAACCATCACCGGGCTTATTAACAACCTGGGTTCATGACTTCATAGGGTTCCCATCCACCAGCCCAAAACAACGTGTACCATGAATCAACAGACCACTTGTTGTCCTCTAGGGTACAGAAAAGCAACCTATCGTGCCCAGCTGAAGCACAGAGGTGCTAGAAGTGGGTTTTCGGCTCCCATACTCCATGGAATACGGTTATGATAAGTAAGCACCTCTGGATTGTCACTGCACTGTCCAGTGTGGGTGGTAATACCTTACTATGATGTTTCCTCAGTAGGCACGTTACAACGGAGTGTGTTACCTCACATCTAGTCCTTATGGACACCCTATCTGTATCCCATCCTATCTGATTCTATAATCAAGGGACGTTTAGTAATGTCAATAGAAATTAGGACAAATCAAAGAACCCATCTGAAGGGAAGGTTCTGGTTGACTGGTTAAAAGGTTCTTTACCTAGATCAGGAGGGTTCCAGTACAGTTACTCATTAAACACTTGTAAAGTAATATATACCCTTTTATTCAGCACGTATGTGTTGAAACATAATGTTGAGACACATAATTATCTAGAACGTTGAAGTGTACCTCACATATACTTGTTGACAGCATGAAATTTTAATTAGGATGCAGAAACAGGAATGAGTGGAAGTGAGTGCTTCCATGTGGTCCGACGTGCTGATCTTCTTAAAACAAAAGACCTTCAAAGAGTTTAATCCAGAATCAGCTCTGAACCTGTTTTGGGTGAAGATGAAGTCGAACATTTCAGACGATGCAAACCAGATGACTCACGTCATTTTTGGGGGGAGAGATGACACAGCACAGCTGAACACCTAAAATGAATGGCTTTCTGTCTACTAACATTAGCGACCCACCAGGATTTGTGCATTTTAGCTTAGTAATGTGTCCCCGAATGTTCTAAAGATGAATTATATGTTCTGCACACCTCCGCCGAACAATGCAGAAACAGCAACTGCATTTTAGCTGAGCTGCAATCTACCTAAAAACATGATGAAGCTCTTCTGAGTCAGCGAAGCAAATACATCGACTCAAAGAAGCTGAGCTAAGCCTGACACACACTACCGAGACAACTTTAACACAGAATAAACACTGCGGGACAGTTCACCCAACACAACCTCTGTATAAGAAACTCCAATATTCGCATTTTCGCTCTGAACCTCAGAACCTCAGTCCCGACCAGTAATAGATCCATAATCAGTGATTGGCTTAGAAAATATCTGGTAACACTTGAAAGGCAGCGTGTCATTAAAGGCTATTTCGGGTTCCTGGAGATGGAACTCCATGAGGACGTTTGTGTTATAAATATCTGCAGGATGTGTAACGGCGTTCATAGATTGAGAAGAGGTGGCTCAGTGCAGTGAACGTCTTGTTGGACATGTGGAAACTGGGTCTCAAAGCAGATGTTAATAATGGGCTAAAAGGAGAAATTGTATCTGGACCAAAGGCCGTAGTTTGAAGCACGGATCCGAATTGTTACTGATTACTTTCAGTCTATTTTACCTTAAATCTTATCTCACCAACCTGTCCTCGGGATTCAAGCTGTACGAGGTCCTCATAACATGAGAAGTCCTCAAACTACAGGTTAGAGTTCGTTCAGGTCCTCACAGTGATTTGCAGCTAAAAGAGTGTGTATGTTTCTTCTAATGAACAGAACAGTTCTGTCATCTCTATCATGACCAAGTCATCCGTTTCCCTCCAGTCAGAGGGTTTGTTCCCAGGTTCTCATTTGCTCTATTGACGAGAGAAAATAAGAGAAAACAGTCAATATTTGCAATTTTGCACAGACATGTTGGGCTCATGCCAACAAGTCTCCTTGGCAAGACTTCCAACCTCAGATGCTGAAAAACAGCACTAATAACAAAGCCCTCACAGTTCTGAAGGGTAGAGTGAGAGGCACTGAGTCGGAATCCTGTAAAAGCATTATTTTAGAAAACACTGCTCACACAAATAACTGAAAACATGTTTTATATTCTAGTTTCCTCTAAAATAGCCACCCTTTGCTCTGATTACTGCTTTGCGGACTCTTGGCGTTCTCTCAATGAGCCTCCTCTGGGAACTCCTTCAAGACTGTTGGAAAACCATTTCAGGTGACGACCTCTTGAAGCTCATTGAGAGAATTCCAAGGGACAATACTGATACATACATTGATAAAAACAATGAAGGACATTCCGATTGTAAACAGCTGTCAAGTATTTAGAGGAAATCATTAATAAAATATCCTGGTGAATCAAATTTGCTGCATTTTCAGCTCAAAAACAATGTGCACGATCCATTTCCAACATGATTTCCAATAGATTGGGGTAAAATTCTCACAAATATTTAAATTCTTTTACTATTTACATCTCAAATGAAGACAATTTGAGTAGCCTAGTATCTCCTGAAAACAACAACATCTGGCATCACACAAAATTGGCCCAGGGTTCAAAAATGTAAAAGCTAATAGTGAGTCTATCATTTACACCTACAAACAAAATTAATTACTTCACAAATCATAGGAACCAGCAATGTTTAGATGTGAAACAGCAGAAAATGATGCAATAATGATGAAGTAGGAATAGAAGAGAAGAGACAGAAGAAGGTTGGCCCAGAAAATGTGAGAATGCATAAAAATATTAAACTAATGCAGAATTACTTTAAATATACCATTAGTTTATGATTATTTAGTTATTAAATACCAGCTAATACGGAGTTAACAAATGTCGTTTCTAATGAACGTGTGAAATATGACAGGTTGGTGACGTTAAACCAGGAAACTACAGAATGAATGAAAGCAGAATTGAATGATATACAGACTGATTCTATATATCACTAAGGATTTCTGGTGATTATTTGGTCAGTGCTTGTCCAGAACACCTTGTCTTCTGGTAGAAAACATGGTAAAGAGAACATAATTCTCCTATAATGTCGTTTGAATTCCACACATCTCTCACTCTGAATGCTGGTTTATCTCCTTTCTATGTCATCTCTCCAAGAAATCTCACTGTAAGATCCTTACATCCCAAAAACACACAAGAGTGATGGAAATCCAGGCCATTCTCAGTCAATGTCAAAGCCTGAAGCTGCTTTATTCAAGAGAAAGCCCAGATGTCACTGTCTGTCCTCGCACAGAGTCTCTGCTCAGGCTGAATGAGACACCTACAGGGTGTGGGCCTATATGGATTCAGCCTTAAAATGGGCTAATTATTCTCTTAAATCACCAAAGAATTTACCAGTTCCACAAATCGGAGTATTTTGCAAAGTCCTTGAGAAAAATGCCTCTTGTAAAGTCACTAAATGATTCTATGCCAAGATACCAAGGACACCCACACAGCTAAGAATGTTAAGTTCGATGTCCAATGGTTCAACAGAGCTTCTCTGAGTAGTAAATAAACATATAACTCATACAATTTGACAAAAAAGTACTAAATTGTCCCTCTAACCAGTCCCATCTCTCAGCAGATATTCCTAATGTGTTCCAGTTAAAGTCAAAGGGACCCCTTAAGAACTCAGACAGTCCAGATCTTTTGCTCCAACCTTATCTAGACCCTCTGACAATCGCCGAGGACCAGTTTGAAGAACATTAAAATGATGTAAAACAGCAGAGTGAGCTGATCCTACTGCATCTCTTCAGAAGCTCTTCCACAGGATCGCTCACCTCCACTGTACACTGTCAGGTAAAGGGCAGCACACTTACCTATACAGAGAGAGAGAGAGAGAGAGAGAGAGAGAGAGAGAGAGAGAGAGAGAGATTAACAATACAGTACACAGCTGAACAACATAGCAAAACTTGCAGGGACACCAACGTCCCCTTAAATGTGCTGTCAATATGATAATGTCCAACACTACTGGAAAAAAATCACTGCCTATAGCAGCTTGATTTGCAAGGTGGAATCCAGCCATTGGTTATTGTGAGTCCACTGCATGGTGTACATCATTAGGATTGGTGTGGAACAACATACATTTACTTTGTATTATATGGCGAAAGAACCACCCATGGAACCCCCTCCCGACTAGTTCTGGGTCTTCCATTTAAAGACCCCTGGAGTGGCCCCTGCAGTCCACACAGCGCAGATATTAATACTTCAATACAGGGTTTCATTATCATAATGGTTATTCCTTTACAGGACAATTCCGTTTCATTTAACCGTCTTCAGAATTAACTACTGAAAACATGAAAAGATGCCGCTTGAAAGAGATTAGATTCTCAGAGCCCGACTGCATTAATGGGTCTGCACACTTCAACGCTTCCTAACAGTGAAGTTAAACACCTGACTCTACTGATCAGTGTCAAAGCATCCAAGCCACCTAGTTATGGGCTGTGTCCTAAATGCAGTGTGTTGCCTGCACTGTTGAAAGGGGACATGAGGAGCGCCAGGTGATTTGGGTCCTGGAACTGTACAAAGACCTCGGATTTTGTACCCATCAGAGAGAGAGAGAGAGCGAGAGAGAGAGAGAGAGAGATGGGGACATAGATGGTTCAAGGGTAAACCACTTTACCTAGGAGGAACGAGTGAATCTCCACTGGAGAACAGGGTCATCCTTAAACTGAATGGGATGTCTATATATAGATGAATGTGATTACATGCCACTCCAGATTTTGAAGGTCCCGGTTCTCCTTTACGATGTCAAGCTCACAAAAAGGTTGTATTGAAGGCTGTCGACAAGGTTTGAGGTTTGGATTGCCATGAATGTTGAAGAGCTAAGAAGGTTGGGGTTTAAATTCATGGCTACATATGAATTTAGATCCACATTTAATGCAAATGAGAGAAAACACAACATGATTCTACATCAGGATTCTAAAATGGTAGCCCTGAACCCTACACCTGCTCCTGGAGAGCAACCGTCCTCTAGACTTTATGCTCCCTAATCCACCCTGATTAATCCAACGAATCACAGCCTTCACAAGTTCTTGATTGACGGAAGAAGGTACGTTAGATTTGGGATGGAGATGAAACCTGCAGGAAGGCTCTTTCCTCTCCTTCCTTCACACTGTGGCCTTTGGCCCAAATGCGATCACTCGTTTTATCATTAACATCTGCTTTGTGACCCATATTCCACCCATCGAACAAGACATTCACTGCACTGTACAGCTTCTTCTCAATCTATGAATCCTCTCACACACCCCACTGATATTTATAGCTTAAACATCTCCATGCAGCACCATCTGCATGTCTTTTCATGGGGTTTTGTAAAAGATGCACCAAACAAAGAAATTAAATAATGAATAATAAATGGAGATAAAAGGAACAGTTCGGTTTTGGCAGCCATTTTATTTTGTTGCCACTGATCCTTTACCCATGGCTGTGTTCCAAACGCTGCAACGTGAACAGTCACTAGATGAGTAGTCCACTCTGGGTTTATGTTTTGCACGGGAAATGAATGGGTTTGCATTCAGACAAGCTGTGAAGGGTCAGCTGAGAGCTGGACTATTACACCGTGACTTTAACAGTGAACAGGGCCTGTGAACGTAAAGGACTATAAAGGGTCTGCAATGGTCAAAGGGTCAAACAGTCCATTCTTTCTCATTGCAGCTCATAGCATATGTTTATAGGTAGAACGAGAGATTATTTTATTTATTTATTTATTTATTTATTTTTAAATGTTGCAGTGAGTCATCAGAATTACATTCTGTCCACACATTAACTGGGTGACTGGAGCTCCATTGAGTAGGCAAAATAGTTTCAATTATATTATAGAAAATTACTATTATTAGCTTGAATAATTACAGTTCCTCTGAGAAACACGCACTCCATGCGTATAATGAGTGCAAAAAAAAAAGATTCCCTGCTGGTCACCAGCTACTTTATCTAATTCCAGACTCTAACATACATTGCGACGAGGCTTGTGAGGTCAAATTTACCATGGCACTCCAAATTTATGATTCAATTTGGTTTAGCACCAACTTCAGGCTAAAATATGCTGCTATGGAGATGAATGCATCAGAGACTCGTGATGGGTAATTTGAAGTTTCATTGTGAGTTATCGCAGCTCTGCCAGTGGTTACAGACCTCATGCCCCGCCAAAGATCTCTGAGTTTCCTTCCCTGCTTAAAACTTTCAAACCTCCTGCCCTGCCAAAGCATTTTAAAGTTCCTTCCTTGCCAAACACTTTCCAGCCTCCTGCCCTGCCTGAGACATTTGTGTCTCCAGCCCTGCCAAAGACTTTCAAACCTCCAGCCTTGCAAATCAATTTTAAACCCCCTGTCCTGACAAAGGTGCTCCAGCCTCCTGCTCTGATAAAAAATTTGAACCTGCTGCCCTGCTACAGAATTTCAAGCCTCTTGCCTTGCCAAAAAAAATCAAGCCTTATGTACTGCCAAAGAATTTCAAGCCTCTTCCCTGTCTGCTAAAGAAATTTAGCCTCCTGTCTGGCCAAAGACCTTTGAGCTCTTCTGTCCTGCACAACACTTTCAAGTCTCCAACTCTGCCAAAGACTTCTGAGCCTTCAGCCTGGTCAATTCATTTTTAGCCTCCTCTCCAGCCAAGGACATTTGAGCTCCTTTGGTCTGATCAAGACTTTCAAGTGTCCTACTCTCTCAGGACGGGAGGCTTAACTGTCTTTGGCAAAGACTTTTGAGCCTTCAAACTTGCAAAAGAATTTTGATTCTTCTGTCCATCTGGAGACCTTTAAACTCTTCTGTCCTTCCCAAGACTTTCAAGCCTTCTACCCTGCCCAAGACTTCTGAACCTTCTGAAACTTTTGAGCCTTCAGCCTTGCAAAATAATTTAGATTCTCCTGTCCATTTGGAGACCTTTAAACTCTTCTTGCCTGCCAAAGACATTTGAGCCTTCAGTCTTGCAAAAGAATTTTGATCCTCCTGTCTGTCCAGACCTTCAAGCTCTTCTGTCCAGCTGTGGATTTCTGAGCTTTAAGCCCTGCAAAATAATTTTAACCCTCATGTCCAGTCAGACTTTCCAGACTCCTCCCCTGCTAAGGTTCACAATTCTCCAACTCTGCCCAAGATTTCTAAATCCTCAGCCCTGTCGATGACCTGTTGCCTGGCTCGAGGCTTGGTTTTGAAGGCTCACCTCAAAGCAGCAGAGAGTGCTGTTGAGGCTTGGTCTCAGTACTCTGACCAGTGCTTCTGAGAGTGCTGTTGAACCGAGCTGGTGCATCAAGACCTGTTTGCCCAGTGCTCACATAGCTAAAATGTTTCGACGTTAAAAAAGAAAATGTGGTATGAAGTGTGTGTGCAGTCTTCAAATACGTTGCTCCCAAATAACCTGTATTTAGGATTTTGGTGCTGTATTCTTACAGTCGTATGTTCAGACTTGAGCACAGGCATGAAATGGTGAAGATAAACACAGTCAGAGTCTGACATTTGAGAGATGTGCTCATTTCTGTTTTGTAATCCGTGTGACTGAGCAATCCTTTTGTTTGTACAAAGTGAAAATTCCGTCCTGATTCTCCGTAACACAGTGAGTGCAGCCCCTAGGCATTTATTGATGTTCTCCTCAGGATTCCACACAAGTTCTCACACAGAGTTCAGCTTTTTCTTTCTGGGTTTCAACTTCAAGCAAACATCAACTGCTTTTGAAATCTTGTTTTTTTTTTGTTTTTTTTTTCCCTAACCCACTACTGTGCCGAGATCCTAAATGGTTTGTTTTGTGAATACGCTGTGTGGAGATGCCAGGGGCGGCGTGTAGCATTTTCACTTTGGGGATGTGGGATTAAAGCAGGGGTTTTAGGGGAGAAACAGTGCTGTTTTCTCCTGCAGCTAAGCTCCTCTCCTTGTAAAGAGATGGTAGCCAGATATGAAGAAGTATACTTTGTTTTCAAGTTAATTCTACACAGATTTGTTCAGGGTAATGGCTTTATATAACAGCTGCTTAACAGTATCCACAGTGTGTTTTATGGTTAAATCTGCAGCACATCTACTGTAATATACTGCTGCAGAACCATCCCAAACTATGGGGGATCATTTAATTGCAGAAGACGTCTCTACAGTGTATTTATACAGTTAGCAGGGAGTGGTTGGCCTGTGATATCCGGAATATCGTAATGGAATATGAAACCAGTGTTAACCTCAGTACTGTGTGTTTGAGATTACAGGGTTTTATTTATTATGCAATACATGTATTTGTTCTCAAAATGTTACAATTACTGAAAGAAAGTATCAGGTCGTGTACAAATGTGTGTGTGTGTGTGTATATATATATATATATATATATATATATATAGGTCTCGGCTGTGTTCTAATAATAGTGTTTTGATATACGTGAAAAAAAAAACACGTCATGTCCACTCCCGTTTTACGGCAGTCCAGCAACGCATGCATGAGAATGGGTCAGGCACTAATGGTATAAGTGACACTCTAGCCGTCCAGGACCCTAATGACACACATCGTCTTAGTACCTACCGTTATTTGAATGCTGTATGTTTACAATATTAGAAATAATCTATATTTGAAAATGATCACAGCGAGGGGACGCTTTGACCTGTCAAAAATGAATGTGGTGTGTGTGTGTGTGTGTGTGTGCTATCCTGCGACAGATCTGCACCCTGTCCCAGAGTGGGACATAACTCTTGGCTGTACATCATTTGCCAAACGATTTGGAGAATCAACATGAACTGCACAGCCAAGATCAGATCATAAATGTTATTTTCTGTCATAATCGCTGCGGTGACTCTCCGGTGACTTTGATTCATGTATTCACTGGATCTGTTGGATTTAAAAAGGTTTCAAAATCTCGTCTTAAACTAATAAACAAGTTTTCAGCACAATTCCAGATTAAACATGGTGGTGGTGTGTTAGTGTGTGTTGCTGGTACGAGTGGATCAGATGGAGCAGTGCTGCTGGAGGGTTTAAACACTGTGTCCACTCACTGTCCACTCTATTAGACACTCCTACCGAGTGTCTCCACCTTGTAGATGTAAAGTCAGAGACAGAAGCTCAATCTGTTTGTGTCAGTCGTCCTCTAGTCCTTCATCAGTGCTCACAGGACGCTGCCCACAGGACGCTGTCGGCTGGACGTTTCTGGCTGGTGGACGGTTCTCGGTCCAGCAGTGACACTGAGGGGTTTAAACACTCCAGCAGCACTGCTGTGTCTGATCCACTCGTACCAGCACAACACACTAACACACCACCACCATGTCAGTGTGACTGCAGTGCTGAGAATGACCCGCCACCCACATAATATCTGCTCTGTGGTGGTCCTGTGGGGTCCTGATCATTGAAGATCAGGGTGAAAGGAGGAGAATAAAGTCTGCAGAGAAACAGATGAACTACAGAATGGCTAAGTCTATGACAAAGAACCCTTTGAAGCACCTTCATGTTTAAGATTGTAGGTTTCTAGGGATTGAGGACAAACAAGCAGGGCTGGATAGGAACACTGGATGAATGCTGATGTTTCCTCCGTGTAGCAGGCTCCAGTCTTCAGTAAAGTCAAAGTGAGGACCGATCCCAAGTGGCTGGAGGAAAATCAGTAATCATCCTTAATCCCAATACAGGGATACCTTGAGACCAGGGTGAGGAAGAGAGCATGTGGGTGCGGGTGGTCTGCTGTCTTCTGTCTTTTTTCATGATGATGGCTTCTTCTCATTATAGAGGATACTACTCAACCACAACATTGCGCACACACACACACACACACACACACAGGCGTGCAGCAGATTGACAGTAATGGTGCAGCCACTCATCCATGAGCTGAGCTGGCTGAACTGACACACCAATTTACTCATCAGAGTCTATGAAGCAATGGAGGAGGAAAAAAAAAAACAGAGCCAGTTAGAAAGCAGATATAGGATAAGCTTTGCTAGATAATGTCCCAATTATGCAGCTACACTCATCTTTTAACCTGGAGAAGTTGCAGCTATCGTTACTGACAGACAGATCATGGTGTAGGATTATATGAGTTATGCATCTCATAACCTACAGAAACGAAAACCGTCCGTCAAATGTGATGAATCGGATCGACAGATGAACAGAGCGGGAGATATTAGTCAGCGAGTGAACGGTGTGTTGAAACAGGGATAAAGGTCAAGAGTATGAAGCTGAGACACTTTAAGAAGAGCCAAACTGATGTCCTAGACAACTGGCTCAGGACACCTCCAAAACATCAGGTGGGTCTTGTGGGGTGTTCCCAGTATGAAGTGGTCAGTACCTTCCAATAGGGCCATGGTGCCCAAGGCTCACTGATGTTCATGGAGGCCCTGCCTCATAACTTGCTGCCACCAGTTTTTCCTAAATGTTTAAAGCTTAAGAGAAGATCTTTACTTAAGTGTGTTACATTAAAATCTCTCAGATGCTTCATTTAACTGAGGAAATCAGTGAGGGATTTACTACAGTGACTGAGGTTTGACTGCGGTAACGTGCTGCTGTTCCCATGACCACGGGTCATCAACGGGAAGGGATGTGCTTTTAATCAATAACTGCAAAAACCTTGACCTGAACGCAAACAATGGCTCCAGTGTCGATAAACAAGAATAATAACAGAAGGACACATGACCAACACCACTGTGGGGACTCAGACTTAAGGTTGTGTTTGTGTTTGATTGTATTCGAGTTATTTAATGAGCTTCTGACAAGCTTCACGTCGCTGCTCGTTACAGTACGAGCTCGGAACGTCGACCTCCGTTGAAGCTAATAAACTCAGAGAGCAGCCCTCTCACAGCACAGCAGCACCACCTTCTGGTGAAAACTGCAGAGCGAGAGATTCATTTTGAATTTGTTCTCTCTCTACGGTTTTGTCCAGAAGGTGGCGCTGCGCTTTTGTGTGAGCTGTGAGGTGTTAGTTTATTACCTTCAGCTGAGAAATGTTACTGTGTGTCTTGAAGCTCTGAGCTCGTTTTGTTGGTTCCAGAGTTCTGATGTTGCTATGAAGACCCCTCGGATTTATTAAAATATCCCGATGGCGGGAGCAAGTCCAGAGGATACGAAAATTTAAGGGAATTGACCATTAAGGAACTTTATGCACTGCTTAACGAGGACTAAGGGGTTGCTTAAGGGAAATATTTAAGGGTTTAACATGTTTTTTTGTAAGAAGGGCACATTGTTTAAGGGCACATTCCACTTTTACGCAACCAGGCCCTGGTGCTCGTGCCTTGGTGTCAGATACCACAGGAGATCTTCAGAGGTCTCATGGAGTGCATTCTTTAAATGGTCAGACCTGATGTTGCAGCGCAAGTGAACCTTATTTAGTGTTACGCAAGTGACACTAATGTTATGGAAAACAGCCCTAACATTGAACAGTGGTTCAACCTGGGTCTGTTCATGCTGCCTTGCATGACCCTGAGCGTTAACCCCACTTAAGTTTTCCTTTCTGGCCAGCATCCGGAGAACTCCACACCTCGAGGTTAGAGATTTATTTCCTGTGTGTGATGGACCCCCAAAGGGAAAGAAAACAGGGGAACTGGGTCAACACCCAGAGAAAGGACGTTAAAGTGCTGATGCCATTTTAGAGCGGTGCTTAGGTGGGAAGCTGAATCGAGAGCGAACCTCCTGCTGACATCCTTAAAGAACTGGTGTCAGCAGTAGTTTAAAGGACCCTCGTCATCCAGAACCGAGTTTTCATGCTTTTTAATGTTCAGAACGCATCATTTAGTCCAAGTACCACACAGACCGCTATTGGAACACCCACCTCATT
Organism: Acestrorhynchus altus; assembly: GCA_034509495.1. Lineage (NCBI taxonomy): Eukaryota > Metazoa > Chordata > Actinopteri > Characiformes > Acestrorhynchidae > Acestrorhynchus > Acestrorhynchus altus. Next base: position 27,984,095 of record CM067517.1, on the reverse strand, counting down.
CCAAAACCATAGCAACCACACAACACCCTACCCTGCACAGGACCTGCTTAGAAGCACCCTGTCAAGCACTTATGCTACCGTAGTCTGTGATGACGTACAGTAACACAGTAACAACTGCCTAAACACACCCTAGCAACCATCTGAAGCATTAGGCCAAGGACGGGAAATCTAAATTACCATAGCAACCACATGGCAATACCATAGAAACCACGAAAAAGCTAAAATATTGTATTTTTTGCACCGAGTATTTATCTATTATCTATTTTCTTGTATTGAGTGCCTTACAATCACCTTGCTACTATAATAATAATAATCAGAATTAATAAAGGATTATTTTATCTTAAACTCTTGACCAAGTAAAATACCCCAGCAACCACCTAAAACACTATAGCAATTGCTTAAGACCTAAACAACTATCTAAAATACACACGTATGAGAAGGGAGAGGCTGTTTGCTCTCTTTTTTTGTTCTCACAGTGATCAAATTTCAGAATAAAAGTCCTGAGAAGGGATACGACTGATCTATTTTTTCCAGATAAATGCTATTTGCATATGACCACTCAGTGGAGGAGTGTCCTCACGTACCCAGCTCCTGAACGAGGTGCAGAGCAGTGCAGTCAATCAGAACAGAGGTTAATTACACACAGTGTTGCGGAGGCAGGCTGGTGCAGTCATGACTTGGCAGAAGCACATGGAACCCTCAGTGACACTCACACACTGGCATGTGACCTTCCTCCCTGAGCTCTCAGCGGGCCAGAGTGACTTTGAGGTGGAGTTAAAGCCTCCACACAGCAGGGCTGGAGGTGCAGCAGTGGTAAATAAGCAGAACTGGAGTGAAGTGAATCTCCCGGAGCAGAGGGAGGCTTTAAATAAAAGCTCAAGTTCAGCTGAAAGCAAATGAGGGACACATGCAGATGAAAATACGTGACCATGCTGTGAAAGAGTGGAGAGTCTCGGAGAAGTAGCTGTGCTGACTGAGGACGAAACAATCAAGTCTTCTTAAATTATTTACCGTTTCTTTCTCGTCATAATCCCAAAGCTTTTCGTTTATGACCTCCCCTGAAAACGTCTGAACATTGCATCTATGTTTCACATTTGGTTGTTGTCTTCAACTGAAAGTACACATGAACCACCTTCAATGTTCCAACCTGGCATCTACATGATGCTCTCCAGACATGACATGCATAAACGTCAAGACATACCCTTTCTACCCTATCCCAGTTCAAATGCCAAAAAAGCTTCCAGTGCATGTTTACTGCTCTGTCCACATGTACGTGCTCGAGAGGGGGCGGGGCTGATGACATCACTGACTCAGATATTGAGTTATAGAGAAAAATGAGAAGGGAGGGGCTGTTTGCTCTCTTTCTCACACAGGGTTCAGATTTCAGAATAAAAGGTTCTACAGAGCTCTTTCTCACCCGGAGAAGAAACATGGTAAGAATCACCTTCTTCGATGTCAAGGACCTGCTGCACTGAAGATGCTAGAGCAAACTCCACCCACTGAGGAAACTGAGGTCATCTGGAGTGCAAGGAGCACTCCTGAGCACTCCTGATTCTGGGCAGCTCCTTCAGTCATAGACTGTTTCACCATAAGTGTGAAGGATCCCTATTGCAGGTCCTTCCTTCCTGCTGCTGTTAGACTGTAGAACCAGCACTGATGGACACACACACTTAATTTATGTTTTTTTTATATAATTATAATTTTTATATATTTTTTTTACATTGTTACTATTATAGATACGATAAAACATATACTATACTATACTTTAAGCCTTGCCACTGCAGGACCAATAAATGATTATCTTAACTTCTCTGAGAAGGTGTAATGCTGACACATATATACACAACAAAAATATCTAGTACTTTAAATTACACATTATTATAAATATCGTTATCAATGCAATCATTACAAATAGTTCATTGTTTTTCCATTTTCAGCTCAAAAACACTCTCAACTCAACACACTCAAACTGAATTCATTTCCAACAGGATTTCTGCAATGTTAAGTAAAATGTGAGCCTGATAACTAACTAAACACCACCACGATACTTACAGTGACACCCTGACAACCATCAAACCACCAACTGGAATATTCTAGCCACCATCTGCAACCATCAATCTGACTCATTCTTGATTGGTCTCCTCAGACTCATCCTGGATTTGACAAATGTGGACTTGGTTTGACCTCAAATGCTCATAGTCTTGTCATAGACTTGCATTGGTCTCAATAAGGCCATACACTCTAAAATTGGGCTTCTTTAATGAACAGAACAACCATTGTAACCACATATCAATACCCGCTTCACCACCTAACCAGCAACGGAAAAACCATAGCAACCATTCCAGCAAACACTCTAATCAGAGAAAGCTGTGCATTCAGTGTATATTCTTCAGGAAACACCTTTGACTTGTATTTCCGATGTACTTCCATCCGTTATTCCATACACAGCGCAGTACACGCGCCTAATAAACTGACTTTGCCTGATAAGGGCATATTTCTACTTGCACAATGTGACAGTAAAGGAAGTTTACACATGTCAGGTTCCTTCATCGCTGATTGAATCTTGTTCTCTATGAAAAACAGCAGCAAAGATAAAACCACAGAAGCATAATAATTGGTGGAGCCTTCGCAAAGATGTCATCAGATTTGTATTCAAGCACACGCATCCACATCTTCAGTAATCAAAAACCGAAGAAGACAAAGAGAATTGACATTCAAAGCATGATTCTCAAAAGCAACAATTTAGATACACTCGACAGCCAGCAAGGTGAAACCCAAATGGAAGGAGACGTATTAGACAGTGAGGGAATAAATAAGAAGAACTTTTGTCCCTCTGCCTGCGAGAAAGTCTACTTTGACAGTTAATGACAGTAACCTTACGCACGTCCAACTTTACTCTATCCATATTCATAACGTCCTCAGTGGTCTCTCAGACACTGAAGGATGTGACATTTCTCCTAACCAGAATTTAAACAAGGACAAACTGTATGTTGGGAACAGTGTTATAATTCCTGCCCGTGTCTGATACCTTTGTTTACTCTAATTTCTTCTCTTCGTGCAGAACTTTTAATGAAATGTTAGCTCATACGCCAACATATAATTAACACCGCAGCTTAGTTTTAGTGGTGTTTAAATTGCAAAGTGATACAAACACACCAACACCAACAGGGTAGGCTACTTGCACAAGTTGTGAAGACCAGGGGTAGGCAACCCTGGTCCTGGATAAGCGTGTCTGCTAAATGAGTGTCACACCTGAATTAACTCAGGCTAATAATTGGCGGGTTGAGGCAGGAAATCAGCAAAATGTGCAGGAACCTGGAACTCCAGGACCAGAGCTGCTGACCCCTGCTGTAGACTCTGTGTTGACTTCTCGCACAAGCATAAATCGGCCCTAACACTCTTAAAGTCTTCAATGGAGTAATTGGTGTTGGTAGTGGTTGTATGTAGACGTATGACAGCTTTGAAACAAATGAAAGAATGATGGACCATGATGGACCATGATGGACCTTGATCATGATTTTGAGATATAGTACCAAAAACATGTCCCTCTTATGTTCAACAGTCCCCTGATTCATTGCTATTTCTAAGTCTTGTTTGCCTGGTAAGTTAAAATTCTGGTGTCTGTTGTTTGGTTTGCTACCGTGTGTAAGCAAGCAAGCAAAGTTCTGGTTACTGAGGTGCAGAGGTTAGAAAGGAAGTAGCTAGGGGTGCCTTGTTGCCTTAGTAGTACAGCATGGTTTGGGTGGGGCGTGCTGGAACAACCACTGACTAGCTTAGTTGAGGAATCTAAATGTGCAAAGGCAGGTTGAGATGAACTGATTAAAGCAGCAGCATCAGTGAAAAAAAAGCAGGAAGAAAGTGGAATCCCAGAGAGGGCACTGGACACAGGGATGTGGTGGGGCAGGTGCAAAATGGGAGGGCAGGGCTAGGGTCAGGTGCTCCATGGAAAGCATTCAGAAAGGCCATATCACCAGAGAGAAGGTCAATGGTTACAAGCTTTATTTGAGAATAGGATGATAAAGTATGGTGTGTAACTACAGCCTCACAAGGGAAACAGAGGCAGTGCATGAGGTAGGAGAACAGAGAAGCAAAAGAACTATTTGGCAAGAGTTATGGGCTGGACAGGATGCAGGTTGTATGAAGTTTCTGGTAGGAGTTACGGTTACGGTTATGATGTCCTCCCAACTCCACAAAACCTTGGTCAGTGGATAGCTGAAAATCCAGGTTGTAAATTGTGCTCTGGAGTTTCACAAACAGAAAATGTTCAAGGAAAGGTTGCTGATCGGGTTGTAAAGGGTCACAGTGTGTATAACCCCGTTTGTTATGTCCAGGATTTTCTCATCTTCCTGTGTTATTTATGTCGTAACCCCTCATCTTTCTGCAAATGTATTTTAGGTGATTTTAGGAATTTCTGAGTGAATTTCCATCTGCACTGGCATTACCTGTATGAATTAGTCACCAGACGAAAAAATGACTTGCCAATAATGTAACTCTATAACTGTGCATTGAACAAAACTGCCCTTTCTCACCGGAAAAACTAAGAGTAATTCAGAATAAAACAGATGAATAATTCATTGTGGTGACGGAGGTTATTCAGTATTCGGAGCTGCGTGTGAATCCTCTGACCTGAGATTTAAATATTAGAGATGTTTTCATTTGCTTATAATTATACAGGTGCCGGAATTGTGACCGAAGGGCACCTCTAGAAGGTCCAGAATAGAGTTTGTTTTTGTGGAAAAAACTCTGACTAACATCCAACTAAAAAGTGATTCTATATCTGCTTGAGGATGAATCAGTGGAGTGTGTCTTTGGGGTTCGGGCAGCAGCAGAAAAGATACGGTTGAAGTACAGAAGGTTCTTTTTCTTACAGCCCAAAGCCTCCACAGACGTTCCAATTTAGTGGACATTTTCACTTCGCTGCAGACTCTCTGTAGACATGGAGGTCCGCGGTCCCCACCCTCTGCTCTCACAACTTTAGTTCTTATCGCCATTTCGCTCCTGTTCTCAACAGTGTGGTGCTAAACATGGACGAGAGGCTCAGAACCGTGGTTTCCTTTCTCCCCATTTTTTATGATGGATCTTATGGTACATACTTACTGTATGTCTGGACCGTGTGCATGCCGTCAAATGACAAGGGAAGCAGCCTTGAGCACACCCACAACAGATAAACATGGGACAATATTAGTGACTTGCCATTTGCAGCTTTAGTTATTAAAAATAACATTTTTGATCTACACATCACTGCTGGAGCTAAAACTGTAAATTTTGTAAAACCTTTTATGAAAACTAGTAATTCAGTCGAGAGTGGAGGGAGTGCAAATGTTACTCTATTTACCTCAGAACTGGAGTTAAGAGTAGCAAACTGAGGTCAATCAATGGAGTTAATAGTCTGGTAATTAAGTCTGGTAAATCAAGGCAAACACAAAATACAACTCTATTCCATGTAAAATAGACAAAAATTCAAATCTGCATACATAAAAATGTGTACAATTTCATAAAGTGTTGGCACTCCATATGGGGGACATATGAAACTGAAACACTAACACAACAATAATTGATTAGTTTGGTGAACTTGGGCCTCCTTTTGCGGCCAATACAGCATCAGTTCATCTTGTGAATGACATTTTTTGGATACAATCCGTATTAGAACCCCAACATCCCTTTCAGACAGCTTCCTCTTGCGTCCACAGTTAATCCTGTTGGATGTGGTTGGTCCTTCTTGGTGGTGCTGACGTTACCCTGGATACAGTGGCTCTTGATACATAACAAAGACTTGCTGTCTTGGTCACAGATGCGCCAGAAAGATGTGCACCAACGATTTGTCCTCTTTTGAACTCTGGTATGTCCCCCATAATGTTGTGTTCATTGCAGTATTTTGAGATAAACTGTGCTCTTACCTGCTAATTGAACCTTCACACTCTGCTCTTACTGGTGCAATTAATGAAGATTGGACACCAGGCTGCTCCAGTTTAGCCACAAAACCTCCCACTACAATGACAGCTGTTTCAGTTTCATTGTCCAACCGCTGTAAATTTTGCTCATATAACATCTGGTAAAAAATAGAATGCAATTTTTCCCAATATGTAAAATTCAGTATACATTTAAAATATGAAGTATAACTAAAATTATGTAACTCATACTTTAGATGATTTTCCTTGTAAATGCATTTTTCTCTCATTTCCACAAATCAGCAATATATGTCTTTTGTACAGGACTGCAAAATGCATTGCTTATGACGGCATGAAGAAAACTGATGAGCATTAAATGAAGTTTATTTCCTTCATTTTCTGCTTCCCTCAGCAAGAAGCAGTAATAGGCCTAGGAATAGAAATGGGCTTGTTAGTTCACCCTTGGTCCTCCCCCGTCCGCTGTCAGAGCAGATGTGACCAGATTTGAAGCCATTTGTTCCAGGAGATGCCACGAGATGTGACTGAATAACTATGTAACACAACGGCACACAGTGTAAAGAACAGCGCCGTGATGTGTGAACCCTGCTGCAGGAGCTCGGCAAACTTTACGCCAGCATTTTCAACATTCGTCTGCCTCCCACTCAGCCAACCACCGATGTTAGAAGCGGAAAGAAAGTGCATAAAGTCAATACAGTTTATGACGAAACTTTTAGCTGGTGCACATCGACACCGGACCAGTCAGTACCGCTGGGAGTGGAAGGTACTTGGGTAAAAGAAAAGGCATGTCTCAAGATACAAGACAGGTCTCAAGTACGGTAGACGTGTAAATGGTTACAGGTGTCATCTTAAGAGACACTGGGTTTTGGCAAGTGCTTCCCCCACTGCCCTATTAAACACTCTGAGAGGCTACTTTTGGGTGGTGTACCTCGTGGACTGCTAGACGTGCCTCGGCAATACACTCGAAGACATTTTGCCCAGCTGACAGACTTTGAGAGGGACAAAACACTGGACTAAGAGAAGCAGGACGGTTGTTTCAATGAACTTCCAAACACCCAGGCCATTCAGACCATGGCGATGATGGGAGGAGTGGCTATGTGAGGGTGTGCACAGATGGCAAACACTGCCCAAACGGCCGGTGGGATGATATGGGGAGCCATCACATGTGACAGTCCGTCACCCCTAGTAGTGATACGAGGGACACTAACAGCTCCACACACAGAAGGGTGTCCAGGATTACGACACTTCCTTGGCTTTGGTCACTACTATTTTTACAACACAAATAATGACATTTACACTAAATTAGAAGTAATGTGGAAAAAATAGCCATGTAATTCAAATTCATTAAAAAAAACATAATTTCAACATAATTTAAAATTTTAACTCTGAATCGTGAGACAATTTTATTACTTTGAGACAGTATTAGTGCACCTCTGGGGGAAAAAAGTATAAAAATGACCACTTTCTACTGACCGTCAACATTATGAAGGGCAGCAAAGCCATTCCGGTCTAATAGCAACACGGAAATACACAGCAGTCACACTCATTTAGCTTTAGAGAGGTGAAGAGAAAGAGGTCAGTGATGGAAAGAAGAAAAGAAAAGCAGCGATGAAGTAGGTGACCATTCATTATTTATGATCAGAAAGCAACGTTCAGTGACTTCATTATTTATTAGCTGCATTCTTGTGTAAATGATTCATGTAAACATATTTGGAAATCATGACTTTTTCATACTTAATCATATTGAATCTAATCACACGTTAAATTACTGGGTCAGTTATGATATTTACAGTTAAACCAGATGATACTGCAACAGTCACTGTGGGTGTTTACAATAAGTACAAAATAAAAGCGCCTGTCTGCTTATTTTCATGAATCTCTTCTAAACCTTGATCTACAGTTTTGTGATGAATTTACTGTCAGAAGAGAAAGTAAAATAAAGATTTTTCCTTTCTTTTCTTTTTCTGTAAGGTTTGTCTGATAGATTTGAATGGGATTATTTGGCCCAGCTGGTATCAGATCAACCAAAGAACCAGAATGAGGAACATCACCTACTTCTATTCCACTAGTTTATCTCATCTGTTTCCGTCAGAACATTACGTTCCTAAATCACAGCAATTATTCACAAAAACAGCGTGAAATATTCTGTTTTGAAGATTTTCACAAATTGCACTAATGGGGCAGAAATTAGTCTTGTCATTTTTTTCCACCTTAGAAGGTGTTTTCAGGCCTTTTACATTTATAAAATATAATATATATATATATATATATATATATATATATATATTTATGTATGTATTTATTTATTTATTTGTTTTTTTTTATTTTATTTATTTATTTGTTGTTTTTTTTTTGCGCAGTTAAAAAGTTCCTTTTTTGCCTTTATACTTGACCAGCACCACTACTGTTTTTGTCGTGGTGACGCAATTTGACGTGCCCTTGTTAATGAATATGACATTAGCAAATGCTTATAATGTGACATATGTTTAGTTATTTGTTTATTTATCAATATTTAATACCAATAGACAGGGACTTTTAGGCAAATTTGGTTTATTAGGTCATCTGCAAGTGCATTAACAGACAATCATTGTTAATTGTATTTGAAGCTGAAGAAAGCCTGCATTTTAAGGTAGATGAGTTACATTTATGATTAAAGACATAATTAATAAAGTATATTAAAGAGTTTATTGTATTTTACACACACGGTTGTTCATTCTTTAACCTTTGCAAGTATAGACTCACATTTGCTACTTTGCATTTTACAGTTTGTAAGCATGTAGTAAAACTCATGTATGAATATCTTTGATATGAAAATGTCTACAGAACAATTATGTTGATATGAACTAACAATTAAAAGCGTACGTGATGTAAAGCTACAATAAAAGTTTGAGGACTCTGAACTGGGCTTAAGGAAGGGATTTCTGAAGTTGAACAATTAGAGGTGATTGCACCATTGAGATGAAACAAAGAAACTGGCAATAGGGGGCTAACAAAACAAACACCGATGGAAACAATAACAACAAGGCTGAACTAGAGAACTGTGGGCGGAGCCAGGAAAAGGAAACTTTAAATTAGATCTGAACAAAAACACAGAAGAAAGATAATGGGACTAGGACTTTGGACTTTAGATCTGCGGTTCATCTCATTAAATGTGGTGGCATGTAAAACGCAATCATTTCAGGACGACGAAAATGAAGATGAGTGTAGATGATGGCGCCTGAGAAGATTGTACTCATCCCCAGCAATTGCACCTTGCAAGAGAGGTGAATAAAGAGAGGCGATGTGTAAATAACCTCGAGACCTTGAATAAAATGGATATCATGGCAGTGAAATACTAAGCAACATCCATGCTGCTGCAATTTGGAAGTTATTATCCACCCACCAGCACAGGAGAAGCATCACGATTTCTATAACAGCATCAGCTTTAATGAAAGAAGAGTCATTTTCATGATTTGGAACATCTCAAGAGCCTCAGTAGTTCAGGCTGCATGGGATTTGCTGAGGTGGGACGCACTAATACAGTTACAGGCTCACAACTGGGACGCGCATGCTGGAATAGAATTATTTTCTTCAAAAAGGAACCAAACAGGCAGCACTTTCAGAGTCGTCAGACCAGGACGTCAGACTTCCCTATGAGTGTACCTGTGAAACCCAACACCTGCAGGGTCACCTGTTCTCGGGGTTGTTTTTAGCCAATAAGCAGCAGACTCGGTTTCTTAGGCCCCAAATAGAGGTTCCAATGGCTTACCATTATCTATTCATTACTTCCATTACTCCATCTCCACTTGCTCAATACTCCATTACTCCACCTAATCTTCTCAACAACCAGTCGCCAGGTTCACAGCTTACCCACCAAATTGGGCTTGTTTTTTTTGCGGGTGAAACTACAAAAGTAATTTCAACATAGCTCTTCATTTAGCCTGAAAACCCCATCTCCTCATCACCCCATTACTCCACCCCATCTCCTCATCTCCTCATCACCCCATTACTCCACCCCATCTCCTCATCACCCCATTACTCCACCCCATCTCCTCAACACCCCAGTAATCAAACTCATCCCCTCAACATGTCATTACTCCACATTGATCTTCTCAACACCCCATTACTGAAATTCATGTCCTCACCGTCCTATCACTCAACTCCACGTCCTCAACACACCATTACTCCACCCCAATCTTCTCACTCAATTCTCATCTCATCAGTGCCCCATACTACACCACATCTCCTCAACACCATATTACTCAACCCGCATTTCCGCAATGCTTCATTACTCCACTCACATCTCCTTAATGTCCCATTACTCAACCTCATCTCCCCAATTTCCCATTAGTCCAACACATCCCCTCGAAACCCCGTCACTCCTCACCATCTCCTCAACACCCCATTACTCCACCGTATCTACACAACCTCCTATCATTCCACCCAATTTCACTCCGTAAATCTGATTTGACATCAACAGATATCTTAATAAAGGGATATTGAGAGAAACATATGTAATACTATCAGATAATGACTGATGGGAACTTCAGCTTTAACCTCAACTCATAATTTGTCCCTCAGCCTGGTCCTAAAACCTATCTGTAGATAATCTTTAAGGAGATGTTAAATTGAAGTGGGATGTAGATGACCACTGTATAACAGTCCTGGAGAGTCTTCATATTATTATGATATATCGTAATGTTTTATTTTTGTCCACATATACTGACACCCAGTCTAGGCTGCTCTATCTCCAAGGCCCTCCGTGAGCTTTCAGTCCAGAGAGGAAAACAATAGGCATCATTAAGAAATGCATTTATTCACTCTGCCATTTTAAGCAGCACCTCAATTTACCAACAGACGTTTCCTTCAGCTGATAAGTTTCACTCCATCAAAAACACAAAGTGTTTTGAGACAGAAGAATTCCATTACGCCGCTCTCCAACTGCCAAATTAACAATTACTCAGCAGACAGACGGCAGCATGGCAACTCAAAACCCCAGTGCATAATGACAATATAAGTGAATGAGGGCATGGACCTGCATCTCATTTCAGCTCCAAATTGGACTTGTACGACTGCAAGCATAAAAACAGCTCAACATCGAGATATCGTCTGAATTATGTATGAGCATCTCAACGTGCTCAACAAATGTTTAGCACGAAACTGTTAATTACCCCCTTAAGGTGCAAATTCTAGACATTCGACCAATCCCAGCACTGTGTTTGTGTTTGCACGTACGAGAGGAGCCAGGAGTTCATTACATTTTGAATTTGAATTTATTGAACGGAGCTACTGAGCAGTTCTGCGTCTTTTGAGACGTGGATTCTTCACCAGACCTCTGAAGGTGGTGTGTGGTCTTTGGCACCATCTTCTACTTTTATTTGTATACATTCTTTTCTGCTCACAGACACCCAGTTTATTTATTTATTTCTATATTACATCTATATTTGCATTTTGTGTAATGCACATCTTCACTGCTCTTTATCTGCATACAGTGTTTTTGTTGCCGTTACCATGCAAAGTGAAGACGGTTGGATGGACACTTCAGTAGAAAGAGTAAGAGGTTCACAGGTAAGAGGTGCTCAGGGGTTAAAATAAACAATCTATTTATATTCAGTTTACGTTACAGTTCGATTTAGCTTTAAGGTAAAGTTTAGATTAAGGTTAGACTAATTTTACATTGTGGTTATGGTTAGAGGAAGGGTTAGGCTTAGGTTTATGTAACCTGATATGATTATCTTGTGGTGCAGTGAAGCACCTCAGAGTAATTCATTGTGGAAAATCATACTTTTATAAAACTATAACTGTTTTTAGAAGCTCATGTTATTAAAATCCAATATAATAAAGCAGTTTTAATTACCTGAGACGTTGGTCATGTTGGCCCTGAACAAATAATTTCACATTTTGGGCTGCTATGACAAGCAGCTTTAGATATTGGCATGGATCCAAGAGGCAAAATCAGCCAAAAAATTAAGACCGCCTGAATTTTTGAATACATTTTGTCACAGTAATAAGCTATATTATACAATAACATATATATTTTTTGATTCTCAACTTATAGACACCAATCTGTGACTTTTTTGATCAGAAATCTAGTCTAAATCTTGAATGTGAAGATTCAAAAATAAGTAAAAAAAATATAATTTGGCCATTTTTGATAACAACTTCATCACTTTGATCAAGATAGTAAACATCTGACAGTGTGTGCACATCAAACAATGACATATTTAAGAATCCAAAGGCCTTCCATAAAGATATCATCATATGTCATGTGACTATCTGATGTAATTACTGTGTTATTATAAAAAAAAGAGACACAAATGACAAAAACGCACAAAGACACACAATTTCCATGTCTGGCTTGAGGTTAGACATGCAGATGCAAGAGGGTTGACATATGTGTGGCGCTCACTGTACAGTTTCTAAAATGATGTTTTAGTCCTATATGTATAAATTCCTCTTGAGACCAGGTTGCGCAGTCTTGGGTAATTTAAAGAACCGTTTGATGGTGTCTTAACCTCTCCTTTCTATTCATGGATGTTCTAGTGGTGTCAGACTTTGTCGTGCCAGCACTTGCTTCACTGACACATCCTAATCCTACATGTTCCAGTAATGAGTTCATGTACCCAGCCACTGCTTTTTATATCATTATTATGGGAACTGTTCACAGTTACTGTCGCTGAGATAGAAAACTTGTTCAGCCATGTCAGTCCTTGGCGATGCTCTGCTCCATCTTTATGCAAATCAAGAGCGGTTTCTTACTTGAGAGCCCTGCTCTCCTAATCCACAGCAGCGACGGAATTCGCTCGGCACTCAAGGTCTTCGTATCAGACACTCAAAACACATTGGGGTCAGAAAAGGAAAATGCAGCAAAACTGATGTATTATTTACATAGTGCTACGAGACGTAGGGGGTTCTAGTGAGGGAAGCACAGGGTACAGTCATGTGACAAAGTTTGGACACCCCATGAAAACCTTAGACCTTTTTTTTTTTTTTTCCCACCCCTACTAATTTAGACGTGCCAATTACCCATCCCCCCTAAGTAGCCTCCCACATTACATGCCCTGCTCTCGACGCTAGGGGGGAGAGATCGTCCACGTTTCCTCCGAGTCACGTGACGATAGCCTATCGCCTCTTTTTGAGCTGCCGCCATTTGTATCGTTGCCAGCCATTGCACTTGGAGGAGAACGCCGGCTCCTCGGATCTGACGCAATGGACGGCAGATGCCTATGTCGACTAGCAGCGCACTTGTGAGTTGTGGGAAGAGCGCCATCTACCCACCCCCCAAGGGAGAGCAAGCCAATTTCTCTCCCTCTGGACCCCAGCTGCCGAAGGGTCGAACCAGCATCCCCAGGATCATAGTGGTAGTGCCTTAGCCCGCTACGCCCCTCGGGGCTCTGACCTTTTTAACATTTTTAAACATATGGACATTTGATCTTCATTTGAGCTACATTTGGAAACATGCCTTTGTATCTGAAGATCAGAGTAACCTACAAACAAGATACACATATCTATGCCAAAAGAGCTTCCAGTGCATGTTTACGGTCCTGTCCACATACAGACTCCTATACAGACTCCGACTGATCAGCAAGAGGGGTGGGGCTAATGATATCACTGACCCACATTTTCGGGAGGGGCTGTTTGCTCTCTTTTTACACTCACACAGTGTTCAAATTTCAATATAAAAATCCTGAGATGGGATACCGATGCAAACATAAATAACAGAAACAAAATATTTAGGTTGTTTTATTTTATGTGGACCACTGTAAAGTATTTTGAAGAAGAGACTTCATCTGCTACTCACTGCCTGCCACCCTGGACCCTCACACTGCCCTCTCCCAACTGGACAAAAAGAACACGTATGTGAGAATGCTGTTTGTGGACTACAGTTCACATTGAAGCTCCTGGATCTTGGTCTGAACGGCTCTCTGTGCAGCTGGATCCTAAACTTCCTAATGGGCCGTTGCAGGTGGTGAGGATCCTCATCACTGACCCTCAATACCGGACCCCCTCAGGGCTGTGTGCTCAGCCCATTCCTGTACTCCCTGCACACCCACAAGTGCACAGTCAGACACAGCTCCAAAGTCATTATTAAATTTGCTGAGAACACACCAATCATAGGCCTGACCTCCAATGACAATGAAGCAGCCTACAGGGAGGAGGTCAGCATCTCTCTAAATATCAGCAAGACCCAGGAGCTGAGAGCACTCCCCTGTCTCCATCACTGTGACCACAGTGGAGATGGCCAGCAGCATCAGGTTCCTTGGTGTTTACATCTCTGATTGCTGACACGGTCAGAACACACCACATGGGTGTGTGTGGTGAAGAAGACACAACCCTTGCATAGTGGAGAACATCCTGACGGGCTGCATCACCACCTAGTATGGGAACTGCACTGCTCTCAAGAGGAAAAGTCTGCAGAGGGTGGTGTGCACCTCCCTTCAGCTCCCGCCACTGTCTGAGGAAGACCAGGATGATTCTAATGGATTCCACCCAGCCAAGACACTGCCTGTTCTCAAAACTGCCCAGTGGCAGGAGGTACAGAAGCACGATGACCCGAATCATCCGGTTCTGAGACAGCTTCTTCCCTCAGGCCACCAGGCTGCTAAACAGCCAGTCATACCAACTGTGAAGCATGGTGGTGGGAGTGTGACAGTTTCGGAGCTGCTCTGCTGCAGCAGGGTCTGGAGATCTCTCCATCACAGAAACCACCATGAGATCTTTATTGCATCAGAGGGGGGCTTGAGGAGAACGGAAGAGCGTCCGTACAAAGACTGGAAACATCCTATAGCTGAAAGAATTCTGCATGGAGGAGTGGGACTGTGTGGATAAAAGAAGACGATTCTAGATGGGTTCAAAACCTTCCACGCTCGAGAGAGTAGAACCCAGATGAGAGATGGCAGCAGGAACGTCCCACTGAGCGGAGTTTTTTTTGTCGTCCTCTCAAAAGAACAATGTTTCATCAGAGATAGAAGCGAGAAAATAGGGGTGATTTGTGTCACAGCTAGTCCTTAAGGCCTGGAGTGGTAATTAGCAAACCTGAAACATGTTTATTCGCTGTCTTATGTGCTGTCTAATTATTTCAGGCTGCAGGAAAACAACATACGGGCCTCTGGGAAGAGAGTGAGGGAGTAGTGGGAGTTTGTCCCTATTGTCAGCCTACAATGGTTTCAGGCATATGGGAGCTTGGAAAACAACAGAATAACTGTATAGTAGAATCGAAAGGGGCCAATACAAATGACAGACACCATTTATTTAGCACTACTGTGAATAAATGAGTGTGTTTACATGCACACAGTAATCCGATCTGCAGTTCTGAATTGGTCATGTAAACAACGTACTTAATAAGGTCTAGAAATCCGATTATGAAATCTGATAAAGCATTGCAGGCACCACCACCACCACCATTCCACCCCATTCACCTTCTTCTTGCATACTCGTACACACACATATCCATACATTTACATATAGACATATATGGTCATACTTAAGGAAGACGAGCCAAACTCTGTTATCTGGATGATGGGCTCTTTAATGGCTCTCATGCCATTGTTGTGAAAATTTGGTAGAACCTTGCATGATTTTGGACCTGATTTACTTTTCCTTCACTATCATAAAAGTGTTCAGTCCAGCGGTTTCATCCAATATACTGGCAAAACTACTTGTGGACGCTGCCTGACTGATTTTACCCAGAAGAACATCATTTTCCACAGTGCTACCACCTGATTTTATGTAAATGCGCTCAGTAAATGTACTTTTCTTCTGATCTTCATAAATCCAGTCCTATTTATTACGCTACCAATGCAGATTAGTAACACCATTAACCGGACCGAGGAACAATCCAACAACACTGCGGAGTTGCTATTAATTCTACATGAGTACAGGATATATGATTAAACCTAATCCTGCGGGGTCTTTCCAACACCAAAGCTCATACCTCGCAGACTGCTCCAGGCTGCACATTTCCCCAGCTATCAATACCCATGACCACACCTTCCTCTTAAGAATTCTCTGGATGTTGAGAAAATATATATATATTTCATGCAGTTCCATCTATATTTAAGTAGCTGATGTTTCAACGTGCTCTGATTCATTTTTTTGAATTGTATGAACTGGGTGAAGGTTGTTTTAAGTTGTTCAAAATACAAGATAAAAAGTTGACTGCGGATCCATTGCAGTTTGCACACTAATTAGCAGCATGTCTCAATAAGGACTATACGAGCCGTGTGTGCATTTGCACATCTGTGTCAATGGACGCAACTTCTATATACACATGGGCTTATAGTGCAAAAGCATTATTATGCAGTTCCCATGAAAGAAAAAACAAAAAAATAACAACAAAACAAAACAAAAAACACTGGCATAAGAAGAGGTCATCCTGAAGACCTCAGTGACTGCTAGACCTGCCCCAGTCAGCGCGAGTGCTATTACTGTGAGGGTAGAAATGTTTACAATCTAAGATTGTCACCTTACTGCAGTCAAGGGAAGTAAATGTATAACTATTTGTGCATTTTAAGGATAATATATCATGTGTGCAAATGCTTCCAGTGTTTAGATGATTAGGTAATTAGACTATGCTACCGTTTATCCATTTGTCTATAGGATGTCCCAAAATCAATAGCAAGGACAATCTTAGCTATTTGTTTAGTTCCTCATTCGCTTTTACAGGTGATTCTAAAATTTGAGGCCGTTAAATGGTCTCTTGTTCTTGAACTGCCAAGTGTTCTTTAAATACCACCTTAAATGGGGCATCGAGAATGTTACAATAAAAATAGGACTTGTTTTGACAGAAGACATGTTTGGCATTTGAGCACAGGAACCTCATTCTAATGTGAAGCAAGGGGGTGGAAGTGTCATGGTTTGTGGCTGCTTTGCTGGAGCAGGGTCTGGAGATCTCTCCAGCATAGAGACCACTATGAATAAAAAAAGACAAAGGTGTTCATTGGGGATCCTCACATTTTACATGCCTGTAACGGCATTCTGGTCTACAGAGTAGTGTTGATACAACCCTAACCAGTTGCTCTGATTATAGAATTACCTAAATATATAAATAAAGGGAAATGTCCATGATGTCTTATGTGGAAATGAGTCTAATTTTCTAAGTGAGCTATTACGATCATTAGCTTAAGAACACTTGTAAAATGTAAAGCCTTAAAAGCTGTAATTAAACATCTCTCATCGCATTGTGCTTGGAAAGCTCTAGACGTAGCACAAGGTGAAGAAGTGAATGTCCCTGAATGGCCCACACTGATGGCACTTCCATTTCCCCACATTAGCAGAAGTACTGTGCCTTTGTTAGCTGTCTAAAACGGCTGTGAGTGCATATTTCATGAAGCATAGCGAACATGTTTACGCGACAGGATATTAATGTCTCAATCTTTGATCTAAAGGACGTTTAATGATTTTTTGTTCTCCTTCAAGGTGGAATTTTGCCAATAAGTAAATCTGGGCAATCTTGGTGAATCATGGCACCTATATCCATGTCTTACAGCATGCTTTATGAGGACATACTAAAAGGAGCATGTTTTCCATTCTTCCACTGAGCACATTTCATTTATTCAAGGCATAAAATCTAAGGACAGTGGGGGAAAAAAGAGGTTTTGGTTTTACGACCAGCAGGTGAACCAGTATAAATACCAGATGTGGTCACAAAATGTAGTTTCTCGAAAATGGTAACTGCATAGGAGAAGAAACCTCAAACAAACAATATAAATGATTGTCTTTTGCCTCATTTATTTATTACATTACCACACAACGTAAAAACCAACTGGACTTTCATTTCAAATGCTTAAGATATGATCTAATGAGATGTGCAACATAATAAAGCTGCTTTCTCCTTCCAGTTATTTCTCACCTAGCAGGGAATGGAAGTTCAGGACAGGTGTGAAATGCAGGGTTTTTAACCATTTGGGGGTTCCAGCATTTTTTCTGCCATTGGCTCAGGCATTGTGAGGAAAGTCGTTTAAAGCCCATGAGACTCTAAAGCCCTATTCGGATGGGATTAGTTTTACATGGAAAGGTGGATCAATGTAATTTTACTACAAGGGCGTCTGTAAAATTTATGACTGATTCACATGGGAAGAGAAATCTCAGCATAAATGACTGAGATGGGAGTGGGTGCTCTATTTGCTCTCCCAATTCCTCCAAGGAAGTGAGTAATGCATGGCATAAACAAATAATTAGAGGATAACAGTCTTATAACCCACAATAAATAATGAATTTTTAGTGTTAAAATAACTACACTACACTAGGCGTGCAATCTTTGCACAGCCCAAGAAGGAGCCTCTGCATCCAGCTGTTTCATTTGCAACATTGTCATGTCTATAGTGGGTATGAACTTCTGGAATATGGTAGTTACTTTTACAACTTGTTTAACCTGTGGATAAAAAGTCTTTTCACTCTGTTTTACTGATGTGGGATTGCACAGGCCTCAAAATGTATTTTCTTGAAAATACTGTAGATGCATACAGGAATCCACAAAGTATCTACACTTTAAAATGTTCCTGGATGAGCTTTTGGAGGCTCTTCAATATGAAACTGTGGTGGAACTTCTTCAGGTGCTTCAAGGAACCTTCAATAAACCCTTGTCATTTTATTGAAGGTTTCTTGAAGCACTTTAAGAGGTAACTAGGATTGAGTCTAAAGTCTGAAGGAAGGTAGTTCTCTAGAAGCAGGTTTGCTGATTATGTCTTATAGTTTTAATGGATAAACCTTTTCTACACTTAAAGACCTGATACATTATTGGGAATTTCAAATTCAGCTTGAGTAAATTCCACCATAAATAACAGACAAATCCTGCACAAAAGTGCAGGTGAAACATTTATACCCAACATAAATACAATTAAATGCTCAAATGTTGTAAATTCAGACAGATATCAAACCATTTCAGGTGTACCCCGATAATATGCGAGAGACTCCCGGAACTTCCAGGAGACTCGGGATGTCTGTCAAACGAAATGAAAAGCCGAGCGTTCGAACTTCACAAATCCAACAAAGTGATGGATCTTCTGGCAGCTTTTGTTCCAGAGCACAACAGCACAGAGCATCAGCAGCACTGATGGTAGCTTACAACACAAAGCCATGGACATCTCTGCGGGATAGCTATGTATTTACTAAGGTAATCACTAATCATGGCTACTGACAGACTCTGAAAATCTTTTCTAATCAACTCCCTCCAGCATCTCATTATGTTTATGGGCACGGCTGTGGGACACCATTCTCCCTGGCAAACTACTCTTTCCCAGCTATTGATTTTCACACAAGACTAATACGAGTGTATTAGAAGGCCCACACAAACACTTTCATTAGAGGAGACTTCTGCTGACAGAAGAGATGAAACTTATTGATTGTGGGAGAAAAAGCAAACACACTATAAAAAAACATTTACAGTGAATGGCTGGAAGTGGTTCATCTGTACGATATTTACAGTACATGCACTGTATTTTCAATATGAGGCTCTCAGAGGGACCGACACCTTCCTAAAGGAATGGTTCGGTGACAAATCTAATTTTTACAATTTTCCTCAACAGTCCAATAGTGTCGTCAATAGTTAACGAAAGTCTGTACTGTAAATACTGTATTCTCATGCCCCTCAGTTCACATCTAGGTTTTCAGTCGGTGTAAGAGACTTATGATTTATGCTACAGGATTTTCATGACTTCCATATATGACAACATACCTCCAATCAGCATATTGAGAGGCGTCAAAGCTTCTCAATCTCAACTCTTTATGCTCTTATGGTAATTAAATAAACAAATGTCAAGCACATTGTTTGGTGATCTGTGTGAAACGACCTTAAACCAGAGGTCTCAAACCAAATCGTGGTGTGACTGTGAGTTTTCATTCTAAACAACCAGTAGCATCTGATTCCATATGCTTAATCAAATGACCTGTCTTTAAACAACTGGTCATATGTGCTTCCGTTTGTAGCCACAACATCTGATTGAAGATCTGGTTCAAGACCCCAAACTGATATATCCATAATAAGAACATATAATAAAGGACATTCAGGTCAAAACATTTACCAAATAATTAATTTATTAGACTAAATCTTGGGCAAATTCCAAGCAGAATTATTCTGATTATGTCTGATTATATTACTAAAGAAAACAAGACTGGCAGAAGTTTTTCAGGTCAAAATCAGGGTAACTATAAAAAAAAAAACACTGTTACATTTATCACAATCAACACTTCATTGAGTAGATTCTATGGCAATGTGACATAAATTACCTGTGAGCTCAATTAGATTCATGAGCTAAAGGAAGCCATTCAACTTCTTTTTTATTATCAATCTACACTTCTGTAGGTTAAGGAGTCTGGTGATGAACATTTGAAGCAATTAGTGAAGTGTTCAGTCAGTGTGAAGGAGGGATTATTTAATGACAGTGCAGAGTAATATGATTATTTAGAATGGCTTGCTTTATATATATATTTATATAAAGAAACCATTCTAAATAATATATTATATATATATATATATATATATATATATATATATATATATATATATATATATATATATATATATATATATATATATATATAAATAATCATCCTCTAGTCCGAGACGCAGCATGTGGGGGCTCGTCCGGGATCACTTGGCGCGTTTGTAGTTACTTTTTTGTTGTGCTTTCAGTTTGCTGAATTAAGATAATACATCTTCATATCTTCAGGGATGGACTAGCTGTTAGGATTGCTGTGAGAGTTGAACCTGCTATCAGTTCACAAACAGTGAGGAAGAAATTGTGATGACTTACTGCATCTTCAGTGTACCTGCTGAATAACAACATCGATCAGTAAGCCCTTCCACTACTACTGAAATCCAAACCCATGTGGAGAGGTAACAGAAGCAAAGCAATGTTACAGATTGACGTTGGGGGCTCATCTGGGATTATGCATTTCTATTGCTCTAGATGCAATCAACTTCTGTTTGTTCTCCAATGGAACATTTGTATTTTATAGTTGTCTCTTTGCGCCGCTATAGGTTTGTCAATACCTGAATCACACTGAACATCAAAAAGCCCTTCCCATTTTTGCCCAAATCAAAACAAAATATAATAAAAAATAAATAAATAAATAAATAAAGCATTGGCAAAGATTGGCATGTGGGGCTAGTCCACGATTGTTTCTTTCATTGTTCTAGAAGCAATCAAGTTCTATTTGTTCACTAACATAATAAGAACCATATTGGATTTTTATTATTATTATTTTTCTTTTACTCCAAAAAATGTAGTTCTCAGAAATAAAATGTAATGAGTAAAATGTTATTTTAAAATAATTTGTAGGGTATCAGAACATTTGCTGATCAGATCATAAACAGCCATATCCATATCAAATGATAGAGTTGATTAGTGAAATACTGAGCAAATAGCTGTGGGAATGAGTTGGGCTCTATGTGTAACCCCAGCTGCAGGATTTTGTCATCTTCCTGTACTATTTCGATTGTTGCTTCTTTGTTGTGCTTCAGGTTTGCTGTGCATTACTATCACGTCAGTTCAGGCACGGACATTCTGTTCTTTCTGTAAGAACGTATTGCATTTTTAATGCAGCTGCTGAATCTCCCCCTGAAATCTGAAATGTGCAGGGGTAAATAGAGTGAAACAAGGGGTGGAAAAATAAAAATATATTAATTTAAGTAAATTATTTGAAATATATCAGTGAAGGCCAGCAGGAATCAACCAACTGCAATGGATGACTGCATTGGTGTCGTGCCAGACTGTCATGGAGTCAGTCAGAGTGATAAGTCCAGCTTTGGTCTTGGTGGAGACAACCAACAAATCCCTTTGTGAAAAGGCCGTGGTCAGTTACAAGATCAATGCATCCAGAATGTATGCCATGTTGGTGTGGATGCAATTTCATATGATGCCAGACCAGCTTTGGTCTTCATTACAGGCACTTTGACATTCCAATGTTATGTTAATGAGGTTCTGCAACCAGTGGTTCTACCTCTTCTGAACACATACTCTGGTGCTCTATTCCAACAGGATGATGCTCGTCCACATACTGCTGCCATCTCAAGATCTCATCTTGAAGACACAGATACTACGTCGTGGTCAGTCTCATCTTCAGACCTGTCCCTAATTGAACAAGTGTGGGATGCTATTGGACACTCTATCATCACTCCACCCCTACCACACCATCTGTAGAATGGAGTGAGAACATTCAAGCTGCATGGGATGGATTGTCCATGCCTTTTAACTGTTAGCTGTGGTTCTATTGTAACATTACTCTAGTGGCATTGTAGAGCATTTGGTGACTGACCATGTGATTTTGGTTCTCCCGAACCTTGAGGTTCACATATCACATGATCCAGCGGAATCTATGACAAAGCACACCTGATCTTGCCAGACGGCACCATCTCACCCTTTTTCTATGAGTTGTTTTGGCACTAAAAAATCAATCATTTTCAAACAGGCATTGATTCTTTTTTTTTCCAATCTATAGTCCCATCTGTTCCACACGTCTATACACTGCAAATGACCAGCTCAGAGAAGAAAGATGCCTTGAACCTTCACTCAAAGTCTCCAAACACAACCATGGGTACAGCATCAGTATTCACTTCCCTTTCCCTTCATTCTTCAGAACTCTAGGCTAATTTTACAGATTGTTTTCATAGTCTGACTTTTATTCCCCAAAAGATTAGAAAAGTATTTATAAGACACTGTCACACATACCTGATACTGTCTTATTTTCAGAAGATCCTAGACTATTCAGTCTTTGTTTCAGGTGTTAATATAAAAATAATTTAAATACTGTTTGATAATTGTTTGAGCTGAAAACGCAATCATTTGGATGAGCTATTTTTAATAATTAGATTGGCAAGGGGCGGCAGGGTGGCACCGTGGTTAGCGCTGTTGCCTCACAGCAAGAAGGACCTGGGAAATTTCTTTGTGGAGTTTGCTTGTTCTCCCTGTGTTTGCGTGGGGTTTCCTCCGGGTTCTCCAGTGTCCCCCACAGTCCAAAGACGTGTGGTTGGTGAATTGGTGACTCTAAAGTCTGTGTGTGTGTGGATTAGCACCCTGTCTAGGGCTGTTTCCTACCCTTGCGGTCAGAGTTGCCGGCTGGGCACCGGCTCCCCCGTGACCCTCCCTCTATTACCCAATATCTGTATGAGTGATGTCATAAGCCCCACCCCCTGTCTCTGATCAGTCAGAGTCTGTATGCAGGTTGAGCATATACATGACAGAAGAACATACACTGGAAGAACACTCAGACCATTCAGGATGAGACCACTGTGACCACCATTAGAGTGTTATGTGTGTTATGATATGTGCATCCTTTCTGTAGGTTACTTTGATTCTGAGCTATGAAGAGCATGTAACCGCCTGCAGAGTGCAGATCTCGGGTTTTAAGGGTTCACCAAATTCCTCGTTGCAAATTGCAAACCTATTTGAAAGTGTCAGGTCAGCTTGCGACAGCTCTCAGACTGCCAAAATTGCGTCACTAAACCTTCACGCTACACAAACTGTCATCGGGGGGGCACACAGTGATTTGTTGCCCTGCTCGGGGGTTTTGATTCTGATCCAGAAAACTTCTCTGTGACAGGAAAATGAGCGCCAAACTTGTGAAGTGTGCACTCAGCATTAGGGTGAGGCAACCCTTATGCTGATGCTTCTTTCCTCTGGATCAAAAGATGGGACTCGCATGAATGCACCTTCTGCAGAAAGCAAATGGAAAGGCACGGGGATGTCAGGCAAACTGACTATTTTCTAAAAATGACTTTTTAGCAATGATCAACCACAACAGCAGCACTGATGATCTTTTATCAGCACCATCACAAGAAGCCCTTCCTCCCCTTGTAGTCAGTTCTAAAGCATTTCAGGAAGGAACAGGCCTTTGAAGCCTCATTAAATCCCAACAAATGGGAAGGATCACCCTCTGATCATGCCTGGACATGGAACTTTATATAGATTCCCATTCAAGAGAAGAAACTGTCAGAAGACACACTTGCTGACTATAAATGAGATGCAAATAGAGTCTGATGTTTGGAAGACATGGTCTTGCCTTCGGAAAAGCGAACAGTCTCAGGGTTCAGAGTCAAGAATATTACTCTACATTTCTGCTTTGACTTCATAAAGTCAGTTACTCATAAAACTCATCAGTGTTTCATAACACAACAATTGGAATTACTGTATGTGGGCGTGGCAAAGGCCATAGTGTGAAGGTAGGAGCTGAATTTGCCGGTGTATGGAAGCGTAAGCTCATACTGGTCTTCCAGCACTCCCAGTCTACAGGAAGTTCTCCTCAGAACTGTGGCTGAGAGACAAAGTGAGTAAAGGCCTCGTGTGCCACTCTGCTCCATATGTGGATGGTCTGCAGTTCCCTGTGGAGTGGTCTTTCAGAAACGGGTTGTGAAGGACCTGCGTTGATCTTCACAGGTGTATGAGTGGACGCTTCCACACATCTGCAAATTCAGCTCGAATTTTCCATTTTCCACACATCCAACCACACACATCCCGCTGCACACCCCACAGGTATTTGTATCATGATCATCCTTGTGCAGCACCATCTGCAGGAGTCTGAAGTTACCACCTTAAACATGTAACGTGACTATTTTCTTTGAACTTATTAAAAGAGTATAAGTTTAGTTCAAAACAGCATAAAACCAGTGAAAGTGCAAAAAAAAAAAAAAAAAACAACAAATAACAGAAATCTTCTGTTCTATTATCCACTAAACCACCAAAACCAGCACCAGAACACAGAACCACGACAGGCAGAAAAGCTCCAAACTCACTTTTCTAAGTGAGCAAAGCGGAAAGGCCTGTACAACAAGGCTGTAAACTGCAGTAGTAGCAGCGGTTCAGCACAAGCATATTGACCACTATTGGTCAATATCTCCAACACGGTCAGCTGAAGCAGAAAGCACAGGAAGGTAAGAGAGTTGCTGTGATATGATGTCATTATTTCATGAAATCCTAGTCTTAGATATTCAACAATGTATTGAAAAGTCACAAAGTGTCAGACAATATAGAGTTATCAGAATCAGAAATAGCAATTATTACGATGCAACCGTTTATGTAAAAGAATAAACATAATAATGACAAATAATTAACATATACACGTTTCAGCAGCGCCTCCAGATGGTAAGTGAACTGTCTGCTCTGCCTTAACCAGTCTGATCCAGTGTTAGTCTAAACAGAACTGCCTTAACTGGTCTGATCTGCATTCACCAGTCTGATCTGCTCTCAAACAACAGAAAAACAAGGTGATAATAAAATAAAATAAAATAAAATAAAATAAAATAAAATAAAATAAAATAAAATAAAATAAAATACAAAATGAAATAAAATACAAAATAAAATAAAATACAAAAATAAAATAAAACAAAATAAAATAAAAAATAAAATAATAATAAAGTGTGAAAATGATTCAATATGAATATCCATTATGAGCTGTGAAGCTGCAATTGTTCAGTCAACTCTCTGCATTGAAGTCAGGCAACAATTCCCACATTAACCAATTAAAGATTCCTCAAACTGTCCACCCTGCAAGAGCCTCGTCCCCCTGGACTAAATACAGTACGCCAGGCCTTGTAAGATGTCTTCTACTCCCAATCAAAAGCACCCATGCCATCGTCCTGCCAATCACATAAATTGTCAGCTTTAGATCATAGGATGTGCTCCTGAATTAATGAAGGTATACCAGCGTTACCAGCTTTTGGTTCCTTCCACTTGGAGCATTGTTGAGCCGTGCTGGGGCACCAAGTAGGCTTCTATCAAGTAAGCAACTCTCTAATCATTTCCAAATGATTCCACAACTGTTTATCCCGGACAGAATTCCAACTATCCGGGTAAAATTACTGAATGCATACAGTAATTCATAATCCGCCTCACTGTACTGAGCCTAGCACGTCTGTGCACTAATCCTGAAGCACTTCATCCAGGGTCTAATTCCATCAGAGCTCTGGGAATGAGCTGATTTTTTAATAGGAATTTAAACAGAACACCATTAGCTCTGAGAAGAACACACATTTAGGCTGTATAACAGGAGCAGAGCCACAGAGAGGATCATTAAACAGTGTTTAAAAAAGAGCTTTTAAACCGTGAAGCATGGCAACAAAGAAGATTTTTCCCAGTATGAAGGCCTACAAGGCACGCTAGAACCAGTTGAGCTGGAGATGTGTATGAAATCAGGCATGAGACAAGTGTAGCTGAAGACATTCCGGTCAAGCTGAGGTCTGAAAGACTAAGAAAACTGCACATCGGATTCCTGGAAGGGCAGATCAAAACCTCTGTTTCACTACAAAAGACCCTCCGAAAGATCTCGCCCGTTCTGAAGCGCACTGTTCATTTGATCTGATGACTGAACATCTCATGGCCCTCAGCTGACTGAAGTGTGTTGTGTTAACTATTATAGTCTATTACAGTCACCTTTGAGAGCTTTTCTGAGCCTTGAAAAAGGAGGGAAGACCTTGTGAAAACCTTCAGCCTGAACGTCTTTGAAGTGTGTTTATAATCAGAGCTTTTGCACAACACGCCCGAACATTCATGCATCGAGACGCTTGCAGCGAAAATCAGGTAGTTTATCTCCTGCAGTTTAGCTCTACCATACAGAACGGAATGAAAGGAAGTGTGGGACTGCAGGGCTGCTGGGAAGGAAGATAAAGGTTATGATCTGATCAATATTTATTGATCTACTCATACAGAAGTGGTGTCTCTCAGTACGGCGTCGGGTTTAACGCAACATTCCAGACGTCTCTGCATGGAGGTGTAGAGGTTCCTAATGGTGTCCTGTGATGATCCATCCCATGCAGCTTTTCAATCAGGGACAGGTCTGGAGAGAAGACCGACCACGGCGTAGTATCTGTGTCTTCAAGATGAGATCTTGAGATGGCAGCAGTGTGTGGACGAGCATCATCCTGTTGATTGTGATTGTGCAAAACTGCACCCAACACTATGACACCAGACCTTGTGGAGGTGTGACGTCTTACAAAAAAACACTGATCGTGCTTCCACACACAGATTGTTTGAATGTCAGTAAGTCTATAATATAATAATATGAAGTGACAAAGAGACGATACTGTTTACTGCGCCACTGGCTGCAATACATGATAAATCCATCCCCATGATTAACATTTGGAAGGGTGTTCTTTTCATGAAATTCACTACATTTTGTTAACATAGTGAATTTGATATTTGTAGCCAAGATGTTGTACTTTATTTCCATCAGTCAAAGGACCTGTTTCCAAAAGGAGTCTTGTTCAAATGCACTGTTGATGCTGAACGTTGTGGTGAGGACACAAGCAAGGCTATGTTCTGATGAACTGTTTTGAAGGTCATAGTAGTGCAGGAGTGGCTGCACAGTAGAACAGTGCCCCATCCACTCTGGCGTCTGATCAATCCTCCTGAAGCTTCCGGAATCAGACAAGGAAGGGTTCTGATTTATATCTGTAGCAATTCTATGGATATTTCAGTGTAAAGTTGTCTTGGTCTTCCAGACCTCAATTTCACTTTTCCTGTATCTGCCTTTTCCTAATTGCATGTCAAACCGCAGAAGCGTCTGTTTGAACATGCTTCTTCTCCTACAAGCAAACAAAAATGATACGTTAATGTCTCCTAAAAGAAAGATGAGAAGAATACTCCATTTCTAACATCATGCTTAAACTCGATTCACACTTTGATCGTGGCTGACCAAACCGTTGTAGATCTTCTTGGACGGTCTGGACATTATAGAACAAGTCAAATAAAACAAGCAGTGTGTGACAAAAAAGACATTTCGATTCAGTGACACTGTTATCACACATTTCTTTTCGAACTGATGATGATGTTCTACCTCCTCTCTTTATAAACGACCCTGCAGATTACATTAACATAAAGCTCATTATTGTGTTCTATATGTCTGCCATTAATTCCTTTCCAGATAACTCTTCTTCTCCGACTGCCTCCAAGGCTGGTAAGTAGCAGCATAGAGTCACAATCCATCACTATCAGCACGTAAGATACAGCCGTGGTGCTAATGGTGGAGGGAAGTAGGTGATGTACACAGCCAGTGTACATGAGTGCATCATCTAACTTCAGTGGCATAGGTTTAATTTCCTCTCTGGGGAAGACACATACTTTACCACTGACCTATGATCATTACTATTTTATGCTAAATAGAAAATGAGGAGACCACGATCCTGCAAAAACTATATTTGAGCTCTTTACATTGTGTTAAGCGCCTCCTGTTCCTCTAATTTTAGCCTATTTTTCCCTACAAAACATCCTCAGCTCTGGTATGTTGGTGGGCTTCCTCCCATAAACTGCTTGTGCTTTAAGGTCAGGACTTTAATCCAAGCCATTACCGTTCATCCTTTGATAGAACAGCTTCTGTGCTTAGGGTCATTGTCTTGTTGCATAACCCACATTCTCTTGCGATTGATGTTTCCTTTAGTGTCTGCTGGTGTAATTCGGAATTCTTTGTTCCATCAATGATGGCAAGCTGTCCTGGCACGGATGCATCAAAACAGATCCGAACCATAATACCACCACCGCCACTTCTGATGAACTCTTAGGTGAAATTAGGCAGAAATACCGAAAATTTTCAAACACACACACACACACACACACACACACACACACACACACACACACACACACACACACACACACAAAACCCTTTTATGACATCATTTAAAAAGAGGCAGGCAGACTTTTGTCCGAGTTTAAATGAACCTTCACATAAAGTAAAGATTGTAAAAGCCCTTAAATTACTGTAGAACCTAAAATTATTTCCAGTTGTCAATGCTTTGTCAAAGGGTTCTTTAGGGAACTATATGTGCCATTTCAGTAAGTAACCCAATTTGACTTTTTTATTTGTTACCACAAAGTAAATGAACCCCAGTTCTTCGGCATCATGTCTTCGAAAAACCTGCAGTATGTCTGGAGCGGAAAGGGGACGCTGTTTTTGGCTGGATGCTGGTCTGGCGCGCCCAGCAGCTGTTCACACTTTCCAATATGGCAACACTGCCAGGAGCGACAGCTACCACAGCTGCCACTGCACCCACGCCAGAACATGTGGCCAACCAGAGAGTGTATTTGCACATTTTGCAGAAGAGCAAGACCTCTCATTCAAGATTACCCAACCTTCGGTGGAAACGTTCCCAGCTTGTTTTCAGCTCAGCTGTTCTATTGACTTTCAGGTTTGATAGACACTGGTCAGTCCATATATGGACATATGCTGTGAAACAGCCTGTTTGAATTCGGCAGGGTTGTGATGTCCCAATTAAAGTCAGATTTACACAGCTGCCCATTCTACAGGCTTGGCTAAAGACACTATGTCCCATCATAACTAGTTGTCCTGCAGGCATTTGGAGAGGATGGATGGGAGACTGCAAAGTAGGACAGTGACTTTACACCTCATTACATGGACCATGTTACCTGGACCACTGGACATACCATAGCAACCACAGAAGCAAACACCAAGAAACATATTAGCAACACCACAGTACTCACGACAACACCTTATCAACACCCTGGTAATAACTGGAAAACCATGACAACCACTAGGAATGTCATAAGATACCATAGCGACCACTAAGAATCACATCAGCAACACCATGACATCCCCCCACCCTGAACACCTTAGAACCACCTGAAATTCCATAGCAACCAACCTAATAACCACATGTGACCATCTGCGAGCTCTTTATTTGAGAAATGCCTTTATATTCAGCCCTTTTTTTTTTTTTTTGCTCAGACCACAAAACAACAGCCCACAGAGCATTTTCTTTATCAGGACAGTAACAAAACAGCTTGTTTTAGTCTAACGGAAAATGAAAGGCTGTAAAAATGGAAATTAAAACTTTGCAAACACTGTAATTAGACTTTGGGGAGGAAATATTAAAGAAGGAAAATGTAGAAGAAAGAAATTGTGCGATTCCAATAAGTTCTGATGTTCCGATTGTCTTCATTATTGATGATATAGCAACAATTCCGCAAAGGAAGTAAATCAAAGTGACGCTCACATCGAACCAACAGACACATGCGTTTTAAATTAGCACCACAAATTATTGATCAGATGAAATAACATGCATTAAAGCCCCAATTACATTAAGCACAATTTATCAAAGAGAAAACTGTAAGTGTATGGGTAAGTGTGGGCTATTAAATCTGCTCACATTACATTAGACTCATGCAGCTGATTTTAAATTGCCGTAATGAGGGAAAGGATCTGCGGTATAGAAAAATATTCTGTTTTATCCAATTTGAAGCAGAAGATGTAAAGGAAACGGCTGGACCACAGACTTGAAGGAAACGTGGATTACCAGCAGTTGAAAGGTTGGGTTTGGAGTGTTGGACCGTTAATGGACTAAGTTCCTTTCTCCACAAAAACAAGCTTTGACTAATTGAACAGGATGCTCTGGAGCCTGAGGCTCGAAGTCTATAAAGTCCTGCAGTATTCATCTGTGGGGAAGCATAATCATCCCATATCTCACTGATGCTTCCATGTGCCCGAATGCAATCAAAATGCTCACATGGGGTGACATGACTGTAGCATCCACCACATCAACCTGTGCCACCTTAGTCGTCACTTTAAAACCCCTTAGCAAGAAATATTGGCACTTTAGCAACACTGATAGACCCACTATCAAGAACGTGGGAACTACTTGGAGCACATTCTCAAGCAAAGTAAATACCTGGGATAGCATAGCAACCACATGAAATCCCTTAACAACTGCTCATGCAACTACCTGGAATGCCATTGGAACCCTTGCTAGCAACCGCTGGTCACAGCAACCACCCTAACCACCACTGAAGCCCTGAAGTCATTAGAGGAGTGATATAGAATAGCTACAGGACACTTAAAGTGGGGAATAAAACAACGGCAAACAAAAGGTAAATAATATTACAGACTATCCGGTCAATCAGACCATCCGGGAGCTCTCAAACATCACACCAGGATGCCTAAAGCCTGAGAGGCCTGACTGTGACCCTGGCCGACCGCAGGCTAATTCACTCGGACTCCAAACACCAAGAGAAGATGAACTCTAGCTAATCAATTGTGGATGTCTGGAGATTTGAGCTGACATTGCTTTCATGGTGCACACTCTGAGGCAGAATGGGGGCACCAGACCACTGGCACTTTCACAGGGACCACTGTGCTGCCAGTTTAATGGTGCTTCTTGCTTTTAAGGGCTATAGATTACGCAATCAATTGCTGGGTAACCTGTCCGTGTAACCTACCATGTTCAAATATGTGCTTTTCCCAATGAAGCTGACGAGAGAGTACCACTCTCTGACAAATTAGGGGATAGTTTGGGTGGGAAATTAAGAGGCATGACTAATTCATAATCTGGAGAAAAGAAGTTATTTTTGCTTTCTTATAATACAAAATTTGAGCCAGTGATATTATCTGACTGACCACCAGGTGTGTCATTGCAGATGATGAATGGGGCCTGTTCAGCATTTTGACCGATATCATAGAAGAACCACATTTAGTTCCCTGAAGAACAATTCTACAGGAACCTGTGAATCAGCATATTCATTTTAAAAAGGTTCTTTCTTTCAAACAAATCAAAATCACAAAAGAGTAAATGCAAATATCAATATAGCCACAAAATATATCGGTCATATATAAAAAAATTAGAAATTCTTCATGTCAAATTTCAGCTTTCGGCTGCAGAGACCATGAGCCTCGTCCCTTTGGTGGAGTAAATTTGTGCCGATCCAGAAGGATTTATTTGCATATGGTCATATTGTTTACAAATGTCAACAACTTTTGATACTTCAGAAGGTTGAGCCTCTGTCAAGTGTTTTGATACCAAATGTGAGGAGTTCTCAAAAAAAAAAAATCCAAGGACTAGTTTGTGAAAATAGGTTCTAAATATGATTTATCTGCAAAATGACAAAACAGTCCAAAATACAAAACGGTTTGGACTGAGCCAAGAACGACTGCGTTTGCACTGGCTAAAGGTCCTCGTTGAGGCTGATTTCTGTAGTTCCAGGAAGAACTACTACCAATTAGCAAGTCTAACGTGACTCTAGGCCTCATAGTTTGGACCATAAATAAATAAATAAATCTAAACAAACACAATCGGGTTCCAAGAACTGGAATGCTCAGATCTCTATGAATACAAAACGTTTTACTGGTGCCTAGAACCGCTGAACGGTATGTACACACTATATATGCGCATACATCTAGATCATGTATAATATGGCCATTCCTTTATGATATACATGCCCAGTTAACCATTTTTCAGATTCCCATGTGGGCGCAGACCCGAACTGTGAGCATTACTTTGATATATCCAGTCAATTTTAATACTGGTTCCCAAAATGTTGCGCAGAAAACATGACAGAACCAAGGCTAGTCTGACTGATACAACCTATAACGTCTGGGCATAACCTTGCCATTAATTTCTGTAGCTTGTTTTGTAACCTTTCATTGCGAACATTAAAAACGATCATTTGTAAAGTGGTGTCCTTGCAGCACTTCATTTGGAAAAGGTCACACTTTTTTCTAAAGGAATGTAAATCAATGTTCTCTGCACCGCCGCTCTCTTTGCACTGGACTGTGTATGTTTGCTATGTATGTGGATTTATTCAGATTCGAAAGCAAATTAAACTGGATTCAATACGACAAAAAGGACTCTCGACGTGTATTTGAATCTGCCGAGGTGTTGTGGTGCTCTGTGTACGAGGTCATGCTGGCTCTGTTACCACTCCAAAGCAATACACTCTCACAGAGAATGGGGACAATGATTGTCCCTGAAGACGTGAAATTGATTTTCGGCAAAAGCAAAATGTCATCCCCAATCACCCCTTTGCTTCGAAAACAACAGTCAAATATTGGAAATCAGATCATAATGCACGCGCGTCCCTTGTTACTGTCCTCCAAGGGAGCACTGAAGGCAATTAGAATTTGGAAGAAGGGAAACAGAGTTGACACAGTGCAGAGAAGAGAGGAAGGGAGAAAAGGAGTGAGTCAAGGCAACCCTGGGAAATTTGGAATCATATCTCAAATGTGGAAAATGAATTATTTTGCGGGTGTTTTTTTTAGTTTGTTTATTTATTTATTTATTTATTTATTTATTTATTTAATATTAGGTCCAAAACCTCACCTCATAACCTGTGAAGCATGGTGGAGGAAGTTCCATGGTTTGTCTCTGTCTACAACTGAGCTATTTACAGTCATAAACCCTTTTTTTTCATAATTAAACATACAGACATTTGATCTTTATTTTAACAATATTGAGAAGGAAGAAGATAAGAACTAAACACATAAACCTGAAGAAGCAAATTTGTTGTGAGGAAAAAGTAGGACAGTCTATGCCCTACTAGCTGACATTTCTTCCTTTTGAAATAAGTTAGATGTTTCTTATAACTTTCGTATTTCCTATATCTGTCCATCAATCTTGGAAGACGTTCCCACTCCTCCATGCGGAATTCTTTCAGCTCTGTGACGTTTCACCAGTCTTTGTACAGACGCTCTTCCATTCTCCTCAAGCCCCCTCTGATACAATAAAGTTCTCATGGTGGTTTCTATGATGGAGAGATCTCCAGAACCTGCTGCAGCAAAGCAGCTCCAAACCATCACACCCCCCACTACCATGCTTCAGGCTGGTATGAGGTTCTTGTGCTCAAATTCCAAACATGTCTTCTGTTACTGTGTCCAAATAATTCAACTTTGGATTCACCATGTTTGGACTCTTTCTCTGGTAGATGCTGCACTTTGACATCAACTGTGGTCAAGTTAGGTCCCGTGATGACATTCCAGGATTGTTGGAGACGTGTCCGTTATCGGACTAAACTTGCTGGGACAGCCTGACCTGCCCATGTTGGCAGCTGTTTATCGTGCTCTACCTGTAAATTAGTTTTGTACACTGTTTGAAGCCCAAGTAAACTTAAGTAGATATTACAAAATGCTTGATTGAGGTTAAATATGAACAAACAAACAAAAAAAAATATCAGCAATAATGTCAAAAGTGAAAATCCTAGAAAATCATGATCCTATAACTTCCTTCAGGATCAAAAAAGGACTTTTATTCTATAAACTATAATGACTGCGCAATGATTCAGTGGCATATCAGACACAAATGAATTTACACTGATTTCATATTGATTTCCAATGATAGCAACGATGCTAATGGCTTTAATTTCGATTGGGTGCAAACTGCCATTCAGTCTACTGCTCTCGGTCATTCTCAGAGGAGGAGATCATTTCCTCCTCTGTAGCTCCACTGAAAATGCTCCTTTTTCACAGCTAGGCCTTTCCCCCCGCCATTAGCCGAGTTCCATTTGCTGGAACTTCCAAAAGTCATTCAACCATTAGAATGACCACGGGGTCAAGAGATTGTCCGTGTCATTTTGGACAAAGCAAAGGAGTTCAAACTCGCTGGGAAAGTCACAGTGAACCGTAAAGAATCTGGAGAAGGTAATTACACATCATCTACATGAGGGGAGCTGGTTGAAAGAGAGGCAATTAGTACGATGATGAGTTAGACAAGTAGAGTGAGAATAATTTGGGAAATTCTTAGCCAGAAGAAATGAGCAGCTATCACTATTACAATCTCCATGCATATTTTACTACGAGTAAATTAACAATGTGTCGTAGAATTCCAGCCGAATCTTCCCGTGTATTAATGAACCTAATAAACTTTATTTTTAAAGTTCTGCACTGGTTAATTCACCTGATAGTCTCTGAGCTCGGTTGAGGGTCAGTTTAGTTCCAGTACATCCATCAAAAAGTCCTAGAGGGCCTGAAATCAGAGCCTTTGTTTACAGGGATCAGAAATGAGGTGGGAGTGTGTTTGGACTGGCTGTTGTTAGTCATCGTACTGTAGTGCCAAGCTTCTCGTAAAGGCCTGATATGAACAGCTCATTGTTTAGAGTTTGCTGAGATGACAGCCAGGTCCAAGAAACATTGTGCCTAACTCTCCACAAATCCCAAGGAAGGACTATGGGCCGATTGAGCACATCTTCATGGGTCTTCAGACCACTAGGAGGGACCAAGGATAGAATTGCATAAGCATCTTATGATGTTTAACAGAGTGATCACCAACCCTGTTGCTGGAGAGCAACCTTCCAGGAGACCTTAGATTGAACCTTAATTCACCCCACATGAGCTGGCTAATGACAGTCTTCTGAAGGTCTTGATTGGCTGAATGGGGTGTGTTAGATTTGGGTTGAAGTTGAAGCCTGCAGGAAGGTAGATCTTCAGCAAATGTCTGAGGGAGTTTTCCAACTGACTGAAGAAGCCAGAAACTGACTGAAGAAGCCAGAAACTGACTGAAGGAGCCACCAACTGACTGAAGGAGCCACCAACTAACTGAAGGAGCCACCAACTGTCTGAAGGAGCCACCAACTGACTGAAAGAATCACCAACTGACTGAAGAAGCCACCAACTAAGTGAAGGAGCCATCAACTGACTGAAGGAGCCATTAACTGACTGAAGGAGCCACCAACTAACTGAAGGAACCGCCAACTGACTGAAGGAGCCATAAAATGACCGAAGGTGCCACCAACCGACGGAAGGAGACACCAACTGACTGAAGGAGCCATAAAATGACCTAAGGTGCCACCAACCGACGGAAGGAGACACCAACTGCCTGATAGAGCTGCCATCTGACTGAGGGAGCCACCCGAGAACGACCCACCACCCACATAAGATCGGGATAAAAGGACAATCACAAAACATGCGGAGAAACGGATGAACTCTAGAACTACAAAGTGCTCCTGTATGAACAGAGGAGCTGATAGAACGGACAATTAATGCAGACACAAGGAGATGTTCATAATGTTATGGTTGTATGAATAGATTGTTTTGTTGTTTTAATAACAACTGTAATGTAATAACAATCATTTCATACCAAACCACTGGTTCTGTTTACCCCAAATAATTCTGCAGACATTTGGAAAAATTGGTGCCATTACCCTTTATGGTCCCTGGGGCTCTTTGCCCAGCAATAAATTATGGAGATGACCGTGTAGTGTTAGGTCAAGCTGAACTGCTCGAACAGCAGTATACATATAGCCCTTGAACAGTTTGTGACCACATTCAGATTGAAAACTCGTGAGACAGCAATAAAAGCCAGCCCTCTAAAGGTGGATCATGTAATACTCCATATTAAACTGCAGCCTTCTGCACTTCCTGTGGAAGCAGACAGCCGAAACGCTCTTGATTATGAGCTTCAGTGCGCTGAAGAGCAGCTAAAGCCTGATGTGTTGTCTTTGAGAATTAGCATATAAATAAGCCCAGCTTACCAAGTCTATTTAAGACCCAACCTGCATCCAACAAAGAGATTATTTCAACACTAATGCAATAAATTTGTTTCAGCATTTGGGCCGGGAAAGATCCATCTTCTAGCACTGGGAGACCAATTCCATCAAACCTGAATTAATCCCATCAATATTTATTGATCTACTCATACAGAAGTGGTGTCTCTCAGTACGGCGTCGGGTTCAACGCAACACGCCAGACGTCTCTGCATGGAGTTGTAGAGGTTCCTAATGGTGTCCTGTGATGATCCATCCCATGCAGCTTGAATGTTCTCCCTATGTTCCTGCAGATGGTGTGGTAGGGGTGGAGTGTTGATAGAGCGTCCAATAGCATCCACACACATTTTCAATCAGGGATAGATGTGGAGATGACACTGTCTTGAACGTTCATAAAGAAACCAGGATTTACTGATTAGGAAACAGACCACTGCTGGACTGAGCACTCCACAAAAGGTCCTACAAAGTAATACAAGTCATCAGGGTTGCTCAGTCCGATCAGATCCAACAAACCTGGGTCCAAGATATGGGCCCCTTAAAGGCTTTAGGTGTTTTGATCAGGTGTGTTCAGATTTGGAGTTCACTGGGTGGTAGATCACCAGGACCAGGATGGAGCACCATTTCTACAGATAAATTACATCTCATTACCTAAAGAACCATGTCTGAAAGAGAGATGGTTGTGAAGAACCTTTTAATATTTAAACAACATTCAAGGAATGTATTGTTCGAGCGTTGGAGAGCTCTCTGTGGAACTTTTGCAAGATGTAGAGATTAAAAAGAAATGTTTACACTCTTGATTATTTATGAAAACAAAACTCTTTCAAATATTGGTGCCTTTGGGACGTGAAGCGAAGAACATCCCCATGCTCTTAGTCATGGATGCAGCATCCTCAATGTCTCTCTGACCTTTGTAGTCTTTTTCCATCCATTAGGCTTTGTGAGAGATTGCTCATCAGTGTAATTGCAGGCAGCCACAATGCAGCAGCTGAACACAATCACCTTGAAGAACATGATCATCACTTGTAGTGTCTCTCTTGTCTTTCAGAATGATCAGTGTCTGCCAAATGAAGGTTACCCCCATGTTCACACCCTTGGAGGCAGCAGTGCGCTTTGCGTATGCTTCGAATGAAGAGCGGAGAATTCAAACAATTCGTTTGGCTTTAAACCATCCATTCCCCACTTACACTTATCTGAAGAGAGCAAATAGAAATTGATTTATTCAGCTATACAGATGTTGCATTAACTCAGGATGCATTAAATCTTAATTGGCGAGATAGGACCGACCAAATACAACACCATGCTCGAATTAAATCAAACAGGAACAGTACACTCCCTGCATTTGGGACGGACGTTTGCCCATCTGGCTCAATATCCCAACATGCAAACCCTATCCTGGACCCAAAGACTCGAATATGCTCTGAAGTACCGCTTGGTGTTGGGCCATAATTGGTGCAGGTCTGCTGAGAAGAAAGGACACGACTGATCATTCGTAAACAGTGGACAGACCTGCAACATCAATGCCCAAATACACTTCCACTCAAACACTACAACTGAACTATGCTCAATGAACCAGGCAACCAGAACCTACATTGCTGAAATTCTCCTTGATTCTAAGCCATGATGACCTTAACACACAAATCAAACCCAACACAATGTTCTGTCAAGAACAAAAGTCTTAACTCAAGAAATACATATCGGTTACGGCTCTCAAACTAAATAAAGAGTATTTACAAAATGGGTCTCTTGTGAGAACGTCTGTAAAATAATGCAGAGCATGTTTTGTAGGGTGTGTGGGACGTCTCTATTTTCCATCACCTATTTCCATTATACTCTCTAATATACTCTATTATATTATATTATACTGCACTTAGTATCGTGGGAAAGTGTTGAAATACAGAGTGGTTTTGTGATGGACTTCAGAAGCTCAATAAAGAAACGGCTAGGTTTAAGTTAAGCTATGAGGGCCAAAGAAGACATTTTTAATTCTGGCAGGACAGCAGGTCTAGACTGAGCTTGTGTAGCAGGATTAATACCGACTGAAACGTTTCACTAGATTTGAACTCATTTATATTCAAATGAATATGTGTAAAGGCTACTGCTGTACTGAATTCAATCCCCTTCGTCGAAAAGCACAAGGAGCGTTTGGAAAGGTATTTTGGAAACATGCAGGCTGGAAATTCAGAGACGCGTATATATATACATATATATACACACATTAACCCTGAGAGCCCTCGCTACACAAGTTGTGTGTTTTTGTGCGTTTTTGTCATTGCCTCTTTTTTTTTTCTAATAACAAAGTAATTACATGAGACAGTCACATGACATATGATGATACCTTCATGGAAGGCCTTTGGCTTCTTAAATATGTAATCACTTGATGTGTCCATACTATCAGAAGTTTACTATCTTGATGAAAGTAATGAAGTTATGAAAAATTGCCAAATGTTATTTTTTTTTGTTGTTTTTATTTTTGTTTTTTTTCAATGTGGACTTGAAACTGAAAAAAAACATAGATTTCTGAACAAAAAAGAAGAAGATTGGTGTCTATAAGTTGAAAATTAAAAAAACAAGAAGACATTGTATAATATAGCTTATTACTATGACAAAATTCAGGCGGTCTTAATTTTTTGGATGATTTTACCTCTTGGATCCATGTCAATCTCTAAAACTGCTTGTCACAGCAGTCAAAACTTGAAAATCTTTGTTCGGGGCCAACATGACCAACATCTCAGGTAATAAAAACTGCTTTATTATATTGGATTTTAATAACAGGAGCTTCTAAGAACAGTTATAAATTTTAAAAAAGTATGATTTGCCATGAACTGCTCGCAGATGCTTCACTGCACTACAAGACAGGAATTCCTGACTTACAGAGCTGAGAACACAAGGCGTGATTCTTCCTTGACTGAAATGGTTACGTTATGACAAAGACCGTGTGTTTAATCAATGTTTTTCTATGTTTAATAGTGATTTTAAATTCAGACCAGCACGGCTTACTGCTACAGTCAGACACTACATGTAATATTTCAGGATCATTCACTGTCTCTCGTTCAAAATGTTATTTTTATAGAGCTAAAAGATGACTACACAACGGTCAGTGTCGTAGAATGAAGTATGTAGTTCATAAGTCTAAACAGCTGCATCCCTGTTGTTGTTCTGCTTTTCTCTTTGGAAACGAATGCAGAACGAACGGATGCCGATTCCGTCGTGGTCCTGTTTCATTCAACACAGCGCAGAGTTGGGCTATGAGGGAGCCTGGCCACATACGCACCTCGTAATAATGGTCCTCTGTAATTCTCGTGGGTGACTTTGCTGTAAATCTGCACGAAACAAAAAACTGCATAAAAATCTTTTAGAAGTGCTGAAGGTCAGAGAAGCTCCAGCTGGCTCAGACACAGCGAGACACTATATTAACATTCATCACAGATCTGTGCAGCCGTACAACTAAGTGAAAAGAAACATTTTGTTTTGTGCTCTGCACTAGCTAATTAAACTTGCACACTGATAGTAGTCACGGAGATTTGGCTGCCAGTAGTGCAACGACTTCCAGTTGTCTGGCTTCCAGTTGTAATTTCCTGTTGAAAATGATTGGGCAGATGGGTTTGGTCATGTGTCGAGGAGTGTTAACTGTACGTGTGCTTGGTTTCTGATGGGCGGGTTAATGTTCATGGTGACCTGCACGAACACTGTAACAAGAATAATGTGAAATTCATGGCAACTTGGCCTTGCATGTGTCTAAATATTTATGGACACCCCTTCTAACGAATGCACTCTGATGGTTTAAGGCGTGGGATAGAGCAGTTTAAAGCATCTGATCTTGGAGCAGTGGAACTGTGCTCTCTGGAATAATGGAGCTCCATCCAATCCTTTTAAGATGAGCTGGCGAGTAGAGGATGCAGTACAGTGGGAATCATTGCTCTAACATTGCTCTCATCACTGAATGCAATCAAATTCTCACCGCAATGCTTCAAAATCTGGTGGAAAGTCGTCCCTGGACAGTAGAGACACTTGATTTCAGAAGACAAGGTGAATGAGCTTATGCCATAGAATGTTTCTTTGGTTCTATGAAGAGCCATGTTTGTAAAAGGGATAAAGAGATAAGAGTGAAGTATGTCACCTTAGTACGCCAGGGTCGAGATTCAGGATCAACCACACTGTGGAACCCCTGGAGCAGAGAGGATTAAGGGCCCAGTAGTTGAACCTTGCTACCTGGGTATCGAACCCACAACCCTGTGATCTCTGTAACCACTGAGCCATCACTTGAAGTAGGAACTGAGGAACAACTGAAAACTACAAACACAAGCCTACAGAGTGCTCATGATCAACCACAAACTTCCGAAAGATGCTCACAAAACTCCTGTCAGAGGATAGACATGAAACACCTGGGAATGATGATGAAATGCCAGGTCTACAAACAAGGGGGAGAACAAAAGGAACAACAACAACAACAACAAAAAAAAGAACTGTAGTCACTGTAAATGAAAGGATAATACTATTAGAGTGACTACCTCTGTTTAGAGGATTTCTCCAAGATGAACACTAATTAAACAAGGTCATTCCATAATCCAAGGTTAATTATTTGGAGTCAATTTATCTCCTCCATCTGAAAGGATTTTCATTCACAACCATCTTTTCTAGCTTGTTATTTCTGTCTCTCCGCCTGTTTCATTGCCCGACGTCCATATATCCCGAGAAAACGGTGGATATGAGGCTAATCAGCATGCATTTTGAATATTGTATCTGTGTGTCACGCATAATCACATGAATTAATGGCTCGAATGCACATTTTTTCTACTTATAAATATGCATATACATGCTTGAGGTGATTGGCTGCCCTGCGTCATGAATATTCAAGCTGCATAAGTAGGACCTCTGCTCATTTTGCAACCAAAAATGTTTCAGAGTTGAACAGTGTGAGGTTTTCCATGCTGCCAACTTTGTTAGTTGGATATTACAAATTCTAAATTCTCCTCTTTAAAGTAAGTCGGAGGCTGAAACCAATCATTGGAACTTGCAAAATCATGCAAACCAAATCATAAAATCTTGTCAAGAACACCTGAGATTGTCAAGGTCTACAATCAAGAGATGACTCTTGAAAACATCTAGGAAAGTGTGCTCAGTTCTGGAATAAGTTTGGTTGGACTGATAAATCCAAGATTGACCTATAGCAGGGGTCACCAAGCCTGTTCCTGGAGAGCTACCTTCCTGCAGATCAAGCCTAACCTGGCTCAACTATCTACCTCCTTCAGAAGATCTTGATTGGCTTGTGTTAGATGTGGGCTGTAAGAAACCTGTAAGAAGGTTGCTGAAGGTTCATGATCTGAAGCGTACCCCATCACCCGTCAAACATGGTGGAGGCAGTGTTATGGCATGAGCATGTATAGCTACTAGAGGAACTGGCTTATTGGTGTTTATTGATGATGTTCTACTGATGAATAAATTCAGATCATTTAGGTTACACCCATTGCTGACACTGACATCTAGTCCCTGCAGAGAAGGAGATCAACTTGAACTTACTGACACCATGTCTAATGTCAGGTGTGGGCTCGAGGGGTATAAAGCTCTCTGGAATGATGATGCTCCATACAATATTTTTGGGATCATTTAGGGAGTTGGGGTTGAGGTGGAGGTGATGATCAATAAACATCTTGACCTCACTAATGCTCTTATTGCTCGATACAATCAAATCATCACTGTAAAGCTCCAAAATCTACTATATCTAGTACCCTTGATTTCTGGAAAAAACAAAACAAAACAATACATGAGCAAGTGTCCCAATACTTTTGTCCACATAGAGTGCATGACTTTGCAG
The DNA here is from genome assembly GCA_034509495.1 of Acestrorhynchus altus. NCBI lineage: Eukaryota > Metazoa > Chordata > Actinopteri > Characiformes > Acestrorhynchidae > Acestrorhynchus > Acestrorhynchus altus. Next base: position 27,942,207 of record CM067517.1, on the reverse strand, counting down.
CAGGTGAGCTACAAATCCACAGGTGTCTGAAGAGCAGCAATTCACATCTTCTGTGAAAGTCGTTCTCTGCTGAGTTCCCTATTTCTCAGCCAGAACGCCGTATCACGTCCAGCAGCTTTATGCCAAGGTAGTGTCCTACATGCACTCGAGAGTGATGGAAATCCAGGACGTTCTGAGTCAAAGTCAAAGCCTGAAGCTGCTTTGTTCAACAGAAAGCCCAGATGTCTCTGTCTGTCCCCAAACAGAGACTCTACTTAGGCTGAATGAAAACCTAGAGGCTTCCAGGGCCTTCAGAACTCTAATATGGGGTAATTATTCCCTTAAAGTCAAAGAAGCCATCACAGATTACAGAAATAACAGCCTCGGGTAAGACTGTGAATGTGTTTTATCCTTGAGGAACATCTCAACCCCTGACCTTTTAGCAGATATAACACAAGTGCTCTGCTGTTTAATATTATACTTACACTGCGTCTTTGTCTTTGTAAGTGGAAGCAGATATTTTATGCCGGGATGAATTTCATGAAACGTTATTCTTGCACATATTGGATTTGCATACTGAATATTACCATAAAACGGGACATCAATAGAAATAGAACGCTTTAACGATCACATTTTACTGGTATTACAAAACTGTACATTTCATTTCTGATAGTGGAGCACTTACGTCGATGAGCTGTTGAGCATTTTTGGGCCTCTAATGAAATGCTTCAAGCACACAGCTTCATGTCACAAACATATTTATACACAAGCACTATTGCTTCCATTCCATTTTCCAGTGTAAATATCCAACCAATGAACCATAATTACTGTCAGCAGACACAGAATTCCCAACGTGTCCCACTCAAGAGCCACTGAGAAGGACAGCTAGAGAGCGACAGGGGTCAGACTGATCTTACTGCATCTCCTCAGAAGCTCCTCCACAAGAATATTATTCACCTCCACACTGGCTCAGGTACACGGTCAGGCAAGGAGCAGCACACTTACCTGCAGAGAGAGAAAGAGAGAGAGAGAGAGAGAGAGAGAGAGAGAGACCATTGAATTTATATTGACCTTTATCCTTTTTTCCAACCTTGTTACAACATTTATTTATTTTTCTAAAATTCATTTAAATATCTAAATTCTATTACTTTACCGGCATGCAAAAGTTTTCATGCCACAGTAACAGCAAGTTAAAAACGAAATGATGTCTCAAAGGACATGGCAACCGGAAAATGCTTTGCTATCCTGTTACAGTGTTCTCCTGATTTCTGGGCCTCAACCATTTTAAGGGTGCTAGGCAACTGCTTAGAAGAACCCATGGCTGTTTAGTGGGACAAGCCTAGAGGAGAGGGAATTCATAAACCTTGGAAATTTGCATCACCTGACCTTTTCTAATGATGATCGTGAGCAAGCCTCAACAGGCTTTGTTATCTGAGTGTTCAAATCTCCTAGGGTTCCCACACTTTTGCAAGGAACTCCTTTCTTTTTTCACTCTAAAATTCACAGTCACCCGTTTGAATGCTACTGTATCTCAAATTAAGACATTGGAGTAGCCTAAAAACGTCTGACAAGCGTTCAGCACGTGTGGTTCCTATAAATACGTCGTAAAGGTGTGCAAAATTAGCCAAGGGGTGTAAAGGTTAATGCAGATTTCATTATTCACACCCGTCGAGCACATTTAGTGGCTGAAAACACAAACGGACATAATCCAAATGTTCCGTGACCTTAGAAAACGTTTGATTTGCGTGTGTGTTAATGGACCTGCACACTTGAATGCTTCCAAACAGAGAACTTAACCAATCTGACTTTGCTCATCACCATCAAATGCATTCTACTAATCAGGGGCTGCATCTTAAACACTCACTCAGCAAAGATACGGTGAGCTCTTTCCATTCTCTGTTTGAGTTTAATGAAGTAGAGGAACAATATAATCATTATGACCACACTCCACTGTCCATGTTTCTCATATTAGACAGTGGAAAGACCAAGACTTGACCCTGACAGCAAAACTCATTAAGGCCAGATGACATTGTGTCTCCCAAATGGCTCCGAGGCTTGTGGGGGCTCCTGATCAGCAATTGTGAGTTCCTACCAACATTGGCACAAAGTACGGCAAAGCAGCAAAAGGTTGTTCATCAAAGTGTGAGGGTGACAAAGGTTGTCCCATTTGGACCAAACTGACAGAACGGCTACTGTGGAACAGGTTGCAGAAGTATTTAATGATGTTCACAAGAGTGATGTTCATCACCCCCTGCTGCATAACCCAGACTGCCCAGGTTAGTCCCTGTCCACCATTAAATGTGTCTACAGGTGCATGAGCACCAGAACTGGATCTTGATGCAATGGAAAATGGTCCTTTGGATGGTCCTGGTTTCTTCTTCAGGGTGTTCAAAAACAATGACACCAACATGCCAAACATCCTGAATGGCACCATATCAGAGTCCACTTCAGATTATTATTTGGGACGGTAGGTGTGTGGCACGTCAAACTGGTGGAGAAATTCACCAGAAACTCAACGGTGTGCTTGGATTTATCGTAACTGTATTTGTTCTCATGTTCGGACAGTGTTTTTTTCTTCTGTATAGGCGATAAGATGGCGATATCCCAAGCAGAACGTGTTGAGTTTGTCATCTTTTCAGAGATCAGAATCATCCAAAGTGGTCTGATGCAAACCCTCACCTGAAGCTATGGTGAAAGGTAAAGGAATAAGGTATGGTTTGGTATACTGGGAGCTCACATTCAGTCTGGATTGTCAGAGACTCGCTTGGTGTGAATGCGGAATTGCTGATGCTGGTTCTAGTTCATCAGGAACGGGAGAAAAGGATAGCCTTATCTCTCAAACAGGGAGGGCAGCATATCCAAAACGTTCTGTAGACCTTATGGTTATTCGTAACTTAAGATCAAGGAACGTTACATTAACATGAAGCACACCATTGATTTTCTGATCCCTTTCAGATATGATCTTGACTACTGATGACCCTCAGAGCCAATCACAGTGTCAGCATCAGCCCCCACACGGCATGTCTGTCCATTTAACTGTGTTAACTGGCGATGATGAAGCACCTGCTCGGTGCAGAGATACAGTGAGCAGTCTGCTCCGACTGTACATCTTGCAGATGTTATGATGGCAGTTACTGTCAGATTAAGCTCAACTCCAGTATATAAACCTGGACGGCAGCTGAAGCAGGAGAGCATGTTAGTTCCTGTACGTTTGGCACCTGTGCGGCTGTTGTACTGGTCATTTCAAAGTCATTTCAACCTCATTAACCTTTAGACCTCTTTAGGCCTATTTTGTGGGATGCTTTCATAGCTTGACGTACTTTTATTCACCAAAAAATAAGAAATGACAGCCACACACACCAGATATTGTTATGTTTAACATAACAATAACATCCTAGAAATATGTTGGAGTAAAAAGACAAAAAAACCCAACATGAAAATCCTTTATTATTATATTTATTATATTTATTATATATACATGTGTCATGACTTTTATTCTGACATTTGAACACTGTGTGAGCAAAGAAAGAGAGCTAACAGCCCCACCCTTCTCATTTTTCTTGTTAACCCAATATCTGGGTCAGTGATGTCATCAGCCCCTCTCTCTGATCAGTCAGAGTCTGTATGCAGGTTGATCATCAGCCCCGCCCCCTCTCTCTGATCAGTCAGAGTCTGTATGCAGGTTGAAGTTGATCTGTGGGCTTGCCCCCTCTCTCTCTGATCAGTCAAGTCTGTATGCAGGTTGAGCATCAGCCCGCCCCTCTCTCCTGATCAGTCAGAGTCTGTATGCAGGTTGGGATCAGCCCGCCCCTCTCTCTGATCAGTCAGAGTCTGTATGCAGGTTGATCATGTAGACGTGGACAGAGCAGTAAACATGCACTGGAAGCTATTTTGGCTTTTAAACTGGGATTTAATTCAGTTGGAAATGTTATGTGTATCATGTCTGTAGGTTACTCTGATCCTGAGATATGAAGCCTACAAAACAACATGTAACTGCCCATAAAATGAGCATTCTCAGGATCTAAGAGTTAAACAGCTTCTTTCATCTACAAAATCGCTTTCCAGGTCACAGAGGTTAGGAGGAAGATGGGTAGGAAAAGCAGTACATTTTAGGGTTCTAGGGTTTTCTGGATGCACCCATGATCTTACGGGTTTCCACCTTCTCCCACAGTGTCTGAAATTGGATCTGCCAAACTTCCTTACATTTAAGACACCCTCTATATCACTTAGATGACTTCAGAAGGTTGCTGCTCTGCATTATGATTGGCTGTCTAGTCATGGGCCATCTGTACAACCATATAGGTTCTCCACTGATGCAAAGATCCCTGTTGTCATGGTTAAACAATACAACCATTGCGTTTACTAGAGATCCCCTGAAGATACCTCTTGAAGTACTCATTTTAGAAACGATGGATGAACATGAAGGAGACACAGTAGCAGCAGCAATGACATATCAGCTGCTTACAGTGTTATAAGGTCATCTTCAGTGTATATGTTCTACAGGTCCATGTTCACCACGGGCTCCTCATACTTGAGGAAATCACGCGTCTGCACTGCGTTACCTTCTAAATGTTTAATCACTGTACGCTGTGTTGAACTCAGCCCTACTCAAACATTGAAAAGGTTTCCACAGCCAGATCTTCTTGGAATACACTGTTGTTCTCCACCAAACCTTTCTACTGCTCTGTTACTTCCTGCCAAGTAGAAGCAGCTAGAAGGCATCTACATTTTGGATGGGATTCATGGAGCTCTGATAACTCGGTTTCTATCCTTTGCCTCAGTCTGTCTTCCACAACAGTCCAGTTATGCAATGTCTATGGAGATACTGATGGAAACACAAAAGCAGACGTTCTTCAAGGCAGGTTGAGGTGAAGAGAGCGATCGAACGTATACACACTAAGAAAATGAAGTAATTCAGAAAGTACAAAGCGGGGCAGGTTGTACCTGTAGAAGATGTACCTGTGAGTACAAAACTAATTACATTGTACTGTTTCTTAGCATGAAGAGCAGGGGTCACCAACCCTGCTCCCGAAGAGTTACCGTCCTGCAGGTTTAAACTCCAACCCTAACCATAACCCAAACCCTGGGTTCTAGACAGACTCTCGAGGCGCCGGGGATGTTCCATAATGAAGAAAGATATTGGGTTCTAGACAGAGTCAAGAGGCAGTGAGGACGTTCCATAATGAAGAAAGATATTGGGTTCTAGACAGAGTGAAGAGGCAGTGAGGACGTTCCATAATGAAGAAAGATGAGTTCTAGACAGAGTCAGGGCAGTGGGGCGTTACATAATGAAGAGTATTGGAGTTTACTAGACAGAGTCTAGAGGCAATGAGATATTTCATAATCAAGAAAGAAGACATTAAGATCTAGACATTGGAACCTCTTTCTTAATGAGGAAAGTGCAAAATGATTAATATTAAATTATACTTTTATACTTTTATTGTTTTATTCAGAACCGACATCAATAAAACAGACAGAACAGATAAAAAAAATCTGCAATTCATTTTATATCTTTATTTTTGCATCTTCATTCCCTACAGCAATTAATATTTTTCCCCAACTAGAACCAATAGGATCCCGGAATGTCCAAATTTCCATCATTCCCAAAATCACTACTTAAATCTCCTGGCACTCACGGCCTTTGAGAACTTCATCTAAATTCTCTTAACGCCGAATTGAAGCAGATGTGTGTGCTACGTGTCTGATTCTGCCCTATCAGAGAGCGAGAGACGGGTCATTGACTACTCATCTTCCTGTGTAATGGACAGATGGAGAATGGGCGTTCAGCAGCCGTACTGATAGATACGTTCTCTTGCAGCGGGGTGAGTGATGTAGCTGTGCGGATATTTACAGAGCAGATGGAGAGTCTGACATTTACGAGTGCAGGAATGGAGCTGCGCCACATAAATAACAACCATTTTTCCAGAACACATCAATATGAAATACATACCAACAGCGAAAACCTGTAAGTCATAATCGGATGCATTGTGTAAAGCATTGGACAGGGACAGAATCTGAAGCATGGAAACATCTAAGTGATGTTCTCGAAATGAATCAGTTTAATTAATATTGAGACATTCACTGTATCTATCAGGAAGGCAACGTTATTGAGAAGCTCCAGACTGTATGCACGCTAAGGGAAACAGTGTCTATGGGGAGTTGGAAGGATAGAACTTGTGAGCCCATGGGAGAGTTCCTCAGAAATTAAAGGTTCCAGCAGCAACATCAGTACAGAACAGAAAAGGGAAGAAATAGATTATAATTTAGTAAAGAACACATTTATATAAATATAAAGAATATATAATATAGAGACTATATTACAATATACTATATATATATATATATAGTGCATGAAAATAGTCCTGTAGGACTTGTGGATTTGATGATTTGGGTTGTAGGTTACTGGTTGGTTCCTACTCGATCCCATCATCTGTCCTCCTGCCTCCCCCCCCTCACACACACACACACACACATACACCCCAGAGAGGAGTTGTACAGTCTGATGGCGTGCAGGACAAAAGAGGTTTTGCATGATTGTGAATTTAAATTTTGTATGCATTTGACCATGTTGTTACAAATTTACTTTTTTTTTTTTTTTTTTTCTTATAACGATTACAAAACCTTTACATCTCAGAAGTCCTGCTGGACATGTATCATCCAGGGTGATTTGGAAATGAAAATCCAAACATATTTTTAAAAAAAAACTAAAATAAAAACTAAAAAAAAAAAAAAAAAAAACTTGAATTTTTTGTTATTATTTTTGTTATTTATTTAAACGGAACCTCACTTCTCATTTTCCTCTGCAGCCCAATATTTGGGTAAGTGACATTGTTAGCCCCGCCCCCTCTCTCTGATCAGTCAGAGTCTGTATGCAGGTTGAGCTTCAGCCCCGCCCCCTCTCTCTGATCAGTCAGAGTCTGTATGCAGGTTGAGCTTCAGCCCCGCCCCCTCTCTCTGATCAGTCAGAGTCTGTATGCAGGTTGAGCTTCAGCCCCCCCCTTATAGGCTTGTAGTTTGTTGTGATATGAGTTATAAAGTGTGGATCTTGGGTTCTTCAGCCCCCCCCCCACTTTCTTGTGATACTTATGAAGGATTTGCTTACATTTTATCAAACCTCTTTAAACGTTTCCCAAAAACATGGAAGAGCGACTGTACCATACTGTATAGCGGAAACCCTGCTTACGGGCTGAGTGAAGGTTGAGACCTCTCCGATGAGGGAATTGTGGCTTTGCCTCTGTGACTGATTGTATTTTGTGTGAACACTTACTGTGATGCCTCAATAGCAAAAATATTTCCCAGCGTGTAGAGGGGCTCAGTTAAATGGGCTTGAAGAGCCTCCTCCGGTGATTGGAGGGGAAATCATCAGTCACAGTAAAGCCCCCCACAAGGACACTCGGAGCCGACCAGCAGCGGTGAGGGAATTAGTTATGTGTGAGTGTGTACTGTAAAGCCTGCTCTTTCTGTGTCACCACGATTATTTCCTGTAATTATAGAAAGGGTCTCTTACCACAAGGTTGCCTTTCACCACACACACACACACACACACACACACACACACACTTACTTGAACACGCAGGCTGACAGCGGTTCAATAGTGCAGCCAGTGAACCATGACATTGCAACAAGCTGAACTGACACACTGATTTACTCTGTCCTGTTCCACCTGGCAACTGAGTAAATACAAGCTGTAATGTGGCAAAATATTAGTGAATAGCTGTTTGAACTTAACAGAACCTTTGTGGATGAAAAGTAACCATGAAAACCCAACATTAAGACCAATGAACCCGTTATAGAGGCACAGCACATACTGGATTCTGTATAACAACTGGAAACCAAGGTAAGGGTGCTCATGGACCCGCTGTGCTTTTGCACAAATGGGGACTTTGTCCTCCATATTTAACCCATCCATTCGATAGCGAACAGTGAGCACACATGCCCAGAGTGGTGGGCAGCACTATCCAGGGAACAGCTGGGGAGTTAAGAGTTAAGTGCCTTGCTTACTTCAGTCATGCCCTGCCAGTTCAGGGAATCAAATGGCAACCTTCCATTAACAAGGCTGGTTCCCCCACCATCAGTGCACAGCTGCCCCTAACATTCACAAGATTAATACTTGTGGTGCTCAAAGACTGAGCCGTGATGGTCTTTATTTTCAAAGAGACAGGAGTCAAGCAGAAACTCTACAAAAACACTTAGCTCACAAGGTTCTTCAAGTGTTCTTCTACATTAGTGGGGTTCAAACCTTCTCTTGGACAGTTACAACCCAAACACACCCCATTCAGCCACTCAAGACCTTGGAAGGAGGAAGCTCTCTGGGAGCTGTGTTGCATCCTCCAAAACATTAAGCCCACCTCCTTGATTCTACATTCACTGTCCATTCCCCATCAGTCCATCAGCTCCTCTCACCAAACAGGAGCACTTTGTAGTTCTATAATTCCAGACTGTAGTTCATCTGTTTCTCTACAGACTTTATTCTCCTCCTTTCACCCTGATCTTCAATGATCAGGACCCCACAGGACCACCACAGAGCAGCTGTTATGTGGGTGGTGGGTCATTCTCAGCACTGCAGTCACACTGACATGGTGGTGGTGTGTTAGTGTGTGTTGTGCTGATATGACTGGATAAGGCATAGCAATTGCTGCTGGAGTGTTTAAACACTGTAGCACTCACAGCCATGGCTTGATCATATAGACAACTCCTGAAGGTTAAAAGAGAGGGGACTAAAACCTTGATGCCTTCAGAGGTCTTGTGGTGTCCATGTCTCAATGGGTCAACTGTTTCGGCAGCTCAAAGGGTTTTAATGTTATGGGTTAAATGGCACATTCATGAACTATGACTGCATGCAAGAAGATCTAAGTGATAGATGGACTTACACATACCAAGTAAAGAAATGACCCGAATGACAACTTTTACCTCCTATGAAGTACGAAGTTTCCTACAAGTTGCAATACGGTAGCGATCCCTAGCCCAATGATTGCATTTCCCCTTCCCTGGAAATCAGCGAACCCACAAGTGTTTGTTTTAGGCTGATAGGATTTCAGCTCCACTGGAGGACTGTAATGGATCGTGAGCACGGCACTCTGCTCCATTTCAAAAAGTTCCATATGAGCCCATAAGTCATTATCTTCAGCTGCTGATGGAATCCTGGCAGCATGGGAGACAGCATTACAACAAGGCTGCAGAAACTAATAATGGCTGCGTCCTATCAAAAATAACCACAGAAAAACAAGAAATTAAAAGGTAATGATTAGCGCTGTGTCGGGACGTGGAGTGACTTCATGTCTGAGCAGACTTGAAAATATAGATGGAACAGATTGCCTGTTTTTCAGGTACTTCCTCAACCTTGGAACAAGTGGTACAGTACCTTTCATCAAGCTATAGGCCTACAGTAAAGGACTAGCACCAGACAGAGCTCAGTGGAGTGGTGGAGGGGACAGAGCAAGTGGCCATAGCCAAACGTTCTGGTTCTAGCCAGCCATCCATACACCTTTGAATCATTGGGTGCAAGGACAGGCAGCCAATCCATTGGGAGTTGGTCTGGTTTGGAATCTTGCAAATGAACCAAATCTAAATCTTTGGCAACATTTTCAAGGGTTCAGGGTTTTCCTGAAAGTACTGGTAATAGGTTGCCATCTCGGACTAGAGAACCTACCTGCCTATACAGGTATTCCCAGTTCCAACTAGGGATGGAATAGCCATCAGGAGTACCATCACCACAAAAGTGGGCTGTAGAGAGGGTGAAGGTGTCCCTCTTGCCCATGCCTGGAATTAGGAATGATGCCATTAGGTTCATGTGTGTTGTTAATGTGTGTGTGTGTGTGTTTTTGTGTGTGTGTGTGTGTGTGTGTGTGTGTGTGTGTGTGTGTGTGTGTGTGTGTGTGTATGTGTGTGCATTTGCACATCTGTGTCAACAATTAGTGCAACAAAAGAGAAGCTGAATGCACTGATGAGAGAATTGGTCACAAACATTTGGACAATCTTCAAGATCTTGTAAACTGGATCAGGTGTGTGTGGGTAGAAATAACTAAACATTTGTGTGGAGGTCAGAAGGTTTGGAGGTTTGGGCTCCAAGACCACTGAAGTTAGATGATTGAATACCCTCTGTTGTATTCCAAGCTGGTACTGCTTAGGAAGGTATTGTACACCATGCTTGTCTCATATCAGTGCACACAGCCATTTGACCTTCCTTCCTGAGCGCTCAGTAGGCCAGAGTGACTTTGGGGTAAAACTGAAAGCTCCACACAGCAGGGCTGGAGTGCTGCATTTGTAAACAAGGAAAGCTGGAATCAAGCTCCTGATCAGTGGGGGACGCTTTCAATGAAAGCTCAGGTTCAGCTGAACATGCAATGAGGGACACATGCAGATGACAACTGGGTCAATTAAAGCTGCTTTAAAGCTGTATTCACCATCCTCATTAGTAGTCCACTAATGTCCACTGAAGCTCCACTTACAGCAGAGGTTCACTCTACAGTTGTTTCAAGATGATGCACCCATCTGTTGCACAATTGTCACTCTTTACCCCCAGACCCACTTCCTGTGATTTCTAACCACTGTGGTGTCACCGTATTAAATGTAGAGCACAGACCACTGACCAACAACATGGTAGGGTCTATGGTTGGGTGTTTGGTTCTGGTGCAAGTTTACCGGGTTTTTTTGCAAGATGGAAGAAGGTCAAGCACTCAAAAGTACCCAGCCACCTACAGCTCTACTGATTCAGTCAAGGATGTACTGACCATTGAGACAACCAGGAAAAACCTGATCGGCAGCTATGGATGTTGACCACTGGGAGGGTGAAGGGGCTGAAATTAACAGACTGATCAGCTCAAGATGGCCAAGCTAGATAGGATGGTTGAGCTGCTGGTCTAAAGACATCAAGCTCTCCAAACTAGACCATTAATTTGACCAAGCTTGACCATGCTGGTTGAACAACTGGTTGACCATGAAGATCTATCAGTAAGTAGACTTATCAGTTTAAGGTAAGTTTTTGCCTGGATGACCAGGTTTTCAACCAGATATTTCCATTGCCAAATATATATTTAGTTGTCAAAAATTAGAAAAGTGTTTATTGGAACCAGTCATACAGCCCGATATTGTTTTTTGTTTTTTCAGAGAACCTAGGTTACTCAGAATTTGGCAGTGTAGCTATTAACGAACTATTGTTTTTTCTTATAAGTAATAAAAAATAACAATAATAATAAAAAAAAAAAACAAGAAGAAATCACTACTTGGAAACCCCGATGTCGAGAATGCTTTTAAGCTCAAAAAGCAAAAATTGTCACACGATATTTGCAATGATTAGACCAGCAAACTATTTACAATGATAAGGTCTTTGAAATACATGACCCAGTGTTCCACATAAAAGCAAAACCAACCACCTGAACCACCTGGGTCAGTGGCATCATCAGCCCCGCCCCTCTCTCTGATCAGTCACTCTGTATGCAGTTGAGCATCAGCTCCGCCCCCTCTCTCTGATCAGTCAGAGTCTGTATGCAGGTTGAGCATCAGCCCCACCCCCTCTCTCTGATCAGTCAGAGTCTGTATGCAGGTTGAGCATCAGCCCCGCCTCCTCTCTCTGATCAGAGTCTGTATGCAGTTTGATCATGTAGACGTGGACAGAGCAGTAAACATGCACTGGAAGCCCCTTTGGCATTTAAATAGGTTACTCTGATCCTGGGATATGAAACCTAAAGAACCCTGTGCGACAGGATGGAAAACAAAAACTGGTAGAAACCGTAGAGATAACAGGAATTTCAAGTTTCTAACCAAGTTCCCAGTGTGTCCTTAACGATTGAGGGTGTCGCTCCTCATGGTACTTTTCTCTCTCCTTTATCTGTAGAACAACACTCAGTTAAATGATAAATGACTCAAATATCTTATCAATACAGGTCCCCGTGAAGCTGAAGCTTAAATAAAAATGTCTTTGTCCACAGGGCTTTGGAGAGTCGGGCAAAGGAATAAAGGAAAGCGTCCGAAGAGAAAACAAGAAGATTAATGTGCACATTCCCTAAGGACATGATGGATTCTGGAGAATAAACTGACTGGTGTCTTCTCACAGATCTCTTAAATATTTCAAAGCCAATTTTTGTTATTTCTGTCCATTTTCTGATAATGTAAAACGACAAATACACGATTCGTATAAACTCTCCAGTGAAGGTGTTGCCGATGCATTTTGAGCCGTCATGGATGACAGTAGAGTCAGGTAGCATTAGCTGCATTATTGAATGGTAAGATTGATCCACAGCTCATTTTCAGTGTTTACTGAGGCGCAGAACATAAAGACGACTGCAGCTTTCCAGTTAAAGCACGATAAGACATGCACTCCTCTCGATCTAATAAGACCACAGTCTTTGGAAGGATATCAATTAAATCCTTTGCCTAATACACACAAAACCATTACGGAGGAAAGTGAAGAGACATGCTGATGTGTGAAGAGAAGCGTAGAGAAGAGTGAGTTCTGCTTATGTGTGGAAAGCTACGAAGATAACCGGGTTAAAGAGCGATACCTGTCTGGTAGCTGGTTGTTCTGTTAGTGTGTGAACTTCATCAGCAGGGACAGGAGGCCTGGCGGTGTTGGACAAGGCCTGTAGCCACCATGGTAAAGCCATGGTAGCAATGTTAGATGAGACTGGTTCCAGCATCAAGGGCATACTTTTTGCATGGATGGAGGTGAAGCTTCCCCGCCTTTTCCAGAAGTCTTTAAGAGATCTTTGTGTAGATATTGTGTAGATCCCTCTCAAACCTCCTGCTGCTACTGGAACCTTAATTTCCCTGAAGGAACCCTCCCAAGGGATCAATAAAGTTCTATTCTATTCTATTCTATTCTATTCTATTCTATTCTATTCTATTCTATTCTATAACAAACCCATCTAGATGTGAAGTTCAGAAGACATCAACGTTTCCAACTATGTGTGCTACATGTGTGCTATGTGTGCTGGGAACGAGTAGGAACCAACTAGGAACCCACAACCACAACACAACTGGACTTGGTGCAATACAAATTTCAAAGTGCAATAATAATAATAATAATAATAATAATAATAATAATAATAATAATAATGTGCAATACTGCCTCCTACAGGACTCTTTTTTCATACTTATATATATTGCATATTGTAATATAGTCTCTATATTATATATTATTGATATTTATATGGTGTTATATTCTTCACTAAATTATTATCTCTTTCTACCTTTTTCTGTACTGTTCTGATGCTGCGGCTGGAACCTTAATTTCCCTGAGGGAACCCTCCCAAGGGATCAATAAAGTTCTATCCTACAACTCTTCTCTGGGACTGGACCAAATGGGCTAGGCTTCACTGACCATGCAAACTGAGTCTTGGGCACCACTGAATTTACTAGATGTCCTTCCTCTGAGCACTTTTGGTAGGTGACTACACCCACAAGACCTGCCTGATGCTTTGGAGATATTCTGACCAAGTTTGGATCTAATCTAAGATTCGTCCACTTGTCCACTTGCTCAATTCCCTTCTCTCCCTTTCCAAGGAATTCCAAGGGATTTCCAATGTCCTCAAATTGATTGGCTAAATAAAAGAGGGGAGCAGCCCATTGGCCAAAACTGGAGAATGGTTTGAACCAGACGATAAATGGTGAGTTCTCAGCGAGTCTTTTCATACCAACTGACCAGGACTTCTATACCTCCCGTCTCCTTGTTGGGGGTCCATCAATGTTTAAAGCCTGTTTCTGCTGAACCCACAGCCCTGCAGGGTTTCAATGCATTAGTTTTAAATATGCATTTTCATTTTTTCCTCGGGTCTGGAGAGAATAACTGAAAACGGGACCCCAGGAGCAGGACTGACCTGAGAAAATGAGCAAAAGAGGGACATTTCATGACGTCTTGGCTGACGATAACATATACTATCAGCTCAGAAGGCAAATTTACCTGCTTCCTTATCTCCAACTTCTAGAAGAAACTCTGAAAACATTTCAGAACCATCATTTTCATTAACAGGTTCCTCCAGTTTCATAAGCACCGCAGCACCCACTCTTTTGCAGACGCTGCGGGATGTGAATATTGCCTTGATGTGTTTCTACACTTATTTCAGCAGAAAGAATGGTGTGAAGAACATAAAGTGGGTAGAACATATTGTCCTGTAACTTGCAGTCGATGTTGTCTACCCGGGAATCAATGCTATAAACGTAAAATCTGGTGTTTTCAGACTGTAAACAAATCCTCCTCCAGCAAGGTCAACTGGCCAGCGTATTTCCACACAGCCCAGCTGTTTACTAGATCTCAGAACCACAGCACCACCATCACTGGCCCATACGAAATTGGATGTTAACAATCAGCATACTTTTTAAACCCACTAATAAATATGTATCAGGCTGTTAGAGTGGCAGCTGGACCTTCTGCCCTATGGTCATTTGATTTATTCAGTTTGATTTATGCAGCACTGGGAGTACTGGGATGAGTTTGCAACTCAGGGTGAAAGCTGTACCAGTGCCAAATAGTGGAAATATGAGGCTCATTTGAACGGAACTGGACGGGAACCTGAGTATTATGAGCATGCTTTCGGAAAAAAAGAACATTTCAGACAGTTCTAATAAGAACCGTAGTGCTTTTTGTTCCGTAGAAATTTTTTTGCATTTCTATTGTTAGACATAATTTAGTGCTCTTTTACGTGTGATTCCCACTGAGCAGGGAAAAACAACACCTACACGGGGAAAAAGTAATTACGCTATGAAAGTGACATGCCAGTAATTCAACACAATAATGATAACTGTGTACTACAGAGAATTACATCGTTCCTCAAACAGCTTCTAATGAGTAAGTAAACAAATAAAACATATGCATAATTCATACCGGAGGTTCAGCATTCAAAGCTGGGTGTGAATCCTATGACCTAAGATTTAGAGTGGCCTTTATTTGCTGGTAATTATACGGGGCACTTTGCTGGAGACCTAACGGCACCTCCATACGGATAAAATAAATGAACTAGAATGAAGTGGCTGTGACCTTTACAATAACTTCGCCTCACGTCCAGGCCTGAACCATTTATTATCCTGACTGGGGTTAACTATGTAATGTGGCGGTGCTTAAGGCCAAATTGGTGTTGTATGTTTATTATTGTCATAGGTGTCCAGGGAGCAGCTCGAAGGGGCAGGATTGTTCTTCAAAAGGAAAGAAAGGAAACCCAAACCAAACCGTTCCAAAACGGGCATCTGCTCATTTAGCCATGAGTGTGAGCTTTTCTGGGGGAACAATGCAACTTCCTCTGCTGTTTCTCCAAAAGCAGAAGCTTGATGATTTCCCTCAGCTGAAGGGTCTGTTTGTGCCTAGCAGGTTCCCTGGCAAAAGGACAGTAGCTCTTTTCCCAGTATCTGGACCCCTGCCATGCTGCTCTATACTGGCCCAGCTTTTGTCCTCTTGATCAAAGTTCCATTGAGTCTACCAGAATACCTTTGGCACAAAACTGGCTCAAATGGGTTTGGAATCAGTCATCTGGAAACATTAGATGTTTGGGGATGTCACTGAAACTGAGAGGACATAGGAGAAGATTGGGGTCAAGATGTTCCAAACAAAGAGACCATTTCAAACAGTTTTATATCAGTTTTATTCATTGTTTGCATGTGTGGCTATTTCAAATGGTCATCTACACTACACGTTTCCAGAGACTGCTACTATCCAGCCAACAGTGTCCTTTGGGCAGCATCTTCTGAGCACTGATGAAGGACTAGAGGACTGTGCAGAAACAGAGGAGGTTTTGTTTCCAAATGAATTAAATCCCAGTTTAAAGGCCAAAGGAGCTTCCAGTGCATGTTTACTGCTCTGTCCACGTGAACATGATCAACCTGCATACAGACTCCGACTGATCAGACAGAGAGGGGGCGGGGCTTATGATGTTACTGACCCAGATATTGGGTTATAGGGGAAAATGAGAAACAGGGGGTCTGTTTGCTCTATTTGCTCACACAGCACATTTCAGAATAAGAGGGGAAAGGGATAATATGGATATATTAATAAAAATATATTTTTATAAAGTATTTTAGGACAACTTTTTAATGTAAATATTGCTGTCAATCTAATTATTACAAAAAATCATCAAAATTCTTGAATTTTCAGCTCAGAAACATGTATAAGCCAAATAACAATGTAGGTCCAAGTAGATTTTTGATCAAAACATGGGCAAATTGATTATTTTCTACATCAGAGCAAATAATAAAGTAGTCAAGGATGGCCTGGAAATATCTGCCACATGTGACTAACTTCTATAAATATGTTTTTAATGTCAATGAATAAACATTTCTCAGGATATGAACTTATCCAGCAAAATTGCCATAGAGTTCTAAAGGTTCAACATGTGCTGTGAGAACCACACAGTTGCTGCCAATCAACATTTGAGGAGAAGCCCAGGTTTTGTTTTTATTATTATTCATTCTTATGGAGTCCAAACTCCATCTGGTTTCATTTACTCTCCACTCGCAAAACTGGTCGGGAACTGAATCAACGTGTCCTTCGTAGGATTTCAGAAATTATAGATCTAGATATCAGGACAGACCTCAGAATGCTAGAGCTAGTGCCAATAATTTGGAGCTTCAATAGCAACAATAGTTGCTGATGATGGGCCTCCGTACATCTTGTAAAGTCAGCATCGGACGGAACTGCAGCAAACCCTGGCAGTTTGATGAACTGCACAGCGAAAACAAATGCCCTGAAGAGCTCGGATGAAGCATGATTAATCTCATAAACTCCCCATGACTAATATTAAATAGCATTTTCAGATCATCATACACCCCCTATAGGCCTCTAATACACACTGATCATTAGTGAAAGGTCAATATTAACTTACACAACATGCTGAACGGGCCTGTAATATGGTCTGATTCCTCCGATTTCCTCAAAGCTAAATTCCTGCTTAAACACACTATTATTCCCTCCAGACTTGGAGGATTGCAGGATGAAACGAGGGCTATACTTAGATACACGGCAGGAAGGTCCCGAATGAGTGTCTCATAAATAGCACACATCTGTGACACTTCATCCACCAAGACTACACATAAACAGAATGGACAAAGCATTATTGCCACTTCACTGCCCACCCTATCAGCTCCTCTGATCACACAGGAGCACTTTGTGGTTCTATAATTCCAGACTGTAGTTCATCTGTTTCTCTGCAGACTTTATTCTCCTCCTTTCAGCCTGATCTTCAATGATCAGGACCCCACAGGACCACCACAGAGCAGCTATGATGTGGGTGGATCAGTCACAGCAGTGCTTCTGAAGCTTCTGGAGTGTTTAAACCAAAGCATAATTATTCAGTTAGAGTTTGGTTGTAGTGATACACTGTATGTCCAAATGTTTGTGGACACCCATTCTAAGATATGCATTCAGCTACTTTAAGTTGAGCCCATTGCTGAAACAGATGTGCAAATGCACACACAACTAGTCCCAGTAGAAGTAGGACCCTCTGGAGAAGATAAACATGAACCAATTGGCATTGTGCAGGGGGTTTAAAGCCCCCAGTATTAAGCTGTAGAGCAGTGGGACTGTGTTCTTTGGAATTATCCATCAAATACTTTGGGGATAATTTGTGGAGTTGGGAATGAGTGGGGTGACCAACCTCCAACACCTGGACCTAACTAACACTCGTGTCACTAAATGCAATCAAATCCTCACAGCAATGCTACAACATCTTGCAGAGAAGCCTTCTCTGGACAGTAGAGACAGTTACTCCAACAAAAGTAGAATAATAGCACTAGGTGTCCCAATACTGTCAACATGGTGCATCTGAGTTAATGGTTTGTGGTCAGGCCTTGAAGAGCAGGTCTGAAGGCCTTACACCTCAGATTACCAATCATCATAACTATATATCGAGCTATGTGTGTATTTCTAAGCCTTGTTCCTATAATTGGGAAGTCTGGTCCCTAGTTATGCCTTCCAGCATTGATGGCTTCAAGTCTCAGAGTGCATAATTGGCCTTGTTCTGTCTGAGTGAGGAGAACGGCCCTCCCTTCCCCCCGATCAATCAACATTAACTAGTGCAAGGCATCTGTTAGCTGGAGTTCCAGAACAGGAGGAGGTTCCAGGAGACCTATCTTGGAGGAATCACGTTATCAACCACCCTCCCCGAGCCGGCAGCAATATATGATGGGGAGATCAACCTAGCGGTTTGGAGTCGGCCATGATTATTTTTATTTAGAGAAAACAAAGAGAAAAAGACCAGAGTGAAGAGCAGGACTGAAGACACCAGATTAAAGCGAAAGCCTGGGGTTTACGGACTTTATAATTGCACTAATTGCTGTGTGATCCTGTATTCTCCAAGTAGGTTGTATTGGGGATAACATAAAATTGTTTGAAAAAGTGACTAATTATGGATTTCACTTATTTATTTAAAAAAAAAAAAGAAGAAAAGAAAAAAGAAAAGAAAGCCTGGAATATCCGACCTTTTCAATGCCTTCCCACACCGGCACAATATGGGAGGAAACCACAGAACCTAATGTTGCTAAAAGTCCTGATGTGCTTATGGTGTGGTGAAGCTTCTGCGAGTAATTCATCGTGGACAATTACGATTTAATAATAATAATAATAATGGTTTTATAAGCTCCTGTTACTAAAATCCAATACAGTAAAGCAGTTTTTATTACCTGAAATATTGGCCACATCGGCCCTGAATAAAATACTTCAAAGCTTGGCCTGCTGTGACCAGCACTTTTAGGAATCTGCATGGATTGAACAGATATTTTGTCACAGTTATAAGCCATAAAATAACGTATCTGCAACTATTTGGACAAGAGATCTAGGGTTTAATTTCAGTTTCAAGTCTCTAAATTCAAAAATAAGCAAAAACAAAAATACAGACGCTTGGTTAATTTTGATAAACTTGGCAACTTTCATGAATATACTAAACTTAGTATTTTAGTCATAGTAAGTTAGTATTTACACCTCAATTAATTACATATTTGAGAAGCAAACGGTCTTCCATAAAGATATCAACATATGGCTTGTGACATAAGTAATTACACGTCACATCTCATGTAATTACTGTGTTATTACACGTTAAATAAGACCAGGTGCCCAAGGGTTCATCTGTGTGCTACAAGCTTCAGAAAAAGCATTGAAAGCTCCAATTTGGAAGAGCCATTTCAAAAAAATGTCCATGTCATTTGCTGTTATCTTAGCGCTACCATACCAATACAACACCTGAAGGACATATTGGTGTTTTGAACTTCACGACCCGAGTTGAAGGCCTAGCTCTATTACTTCTCCTTATTTCTCAGCCCTCATCTAATACCCCATGTTGTGTCCTTCTGTTTCCTGTGTTCCACCCTCCTAAATGTGCTCATGTCTTATAGGGGATTCTGTGTGTGTGTCACATGTTCTATGATCAATGCAACACGCCAGCTTCTTTAACAGCGTCCTTGGACATGGATATGGTGCAATATACTGATGATGATGATGGTGATAATGTTGATGGTGACAACGGGCTGTAACTGAGAGCCCCTAATACAGTTTAGCCTCGTTTAACTGCAGAGATCAATCTTCCAACTCACTCACCTTTTATCTCGGCCCGTAACTGTAGTAAACACATGATGAACGGTAAAGAGCGCGGCGTCTGAAAGGCGCGTGACCTCTTATTTAATATTACAGATGCTGTCCACAAAGCTATGGTTCACTCTGTCCTGCTCACTGTAGTGCTATAACAGACAAAAGTGTGGCATAGGAATGCAGAGGAGAGCTGGAATGATCAAACACTAAATGGGCAAAAGTTTTGGGACACATACTCTTTTATCGCGTCAAGTGTTTGTCCTGCTTTCTGCTAGATTTTGGAGCACAGTGACCAGTTAATGAGGTTATAACCCTAATTCAACCCCAACTCATCCCTCCCAAATGTAATGGATGGAACAGAGCATAGGGCCGGTGATCTGGTACGAAATTGCAGCTCGTTACATGACCACCGGCCTTCTGGATGTGTGACGAGTGACAACAATCCACTGATCTTAGCAGAAATATATTGACCAGAACATATATTGACCAGAAACAGATTCATCGGTCGTTTTGTTCGCTTTGGATGTGTGTAAATTTAGGAGCATTGCTGTGAGGATTTGATGCCATTCAGTGCCAGGGGGATTGCTAGTGAGGTCAGGATGTTGGACCACCACCCGTTCTCATCCCAAAAGTACTGGATGGAGCTCCATCATTCCAGAGAACATTTGGAAATAGTGGTGGTTGGGAGAAGAAAAAAAAAAGAATACTGTACCAACTGTTAAGCGTGTCATGCTTTGGGTTTGTGTTACAGCCAGTTGCACAGAAGGACTAATGTGTTAAATCAAATGCTGTTGAGTTAATGAATTCAGTGAGGTTTGTTTACTGACAAATAAAAGAAACATGTAATCTTTTTCTATGTCTTGAAGAAGATCACTGGACACGATCTCCGACTTTACAAGACAAACAATTTAGTTAGTGTGTCTCATTCCTCCAAGCTGAGACATATATTCCCTTTTCTTCTTATTTTCGTGAGCTCTCCGGTGGAAGTTGAAAGGCATATGTCTTGGGGTGCAGCTGACTTTGGTGGAGGTCAGGGAGTTCTGGCCATCACTGACTATGCACTCTGTATCTGCAAGGCGTGATTTGTGGTCTCCAGATACCTATAACCAGCGGAGACCATCTTTCTGTGCCTCCTTTCAAAACAAAACACTGAAATGGACTCAGCCCGGGGAGGACTTGATATTACAAAAAGGGGCTGAGGTGGATGTGACAGTGTGACGGTGTCAGATTGAGTGCCAGAGTCTTATCCAGTGGTTCTCTTGTTCGTAATGTGTTTTATTAGTATTATATAAAAGTACTGTAAAACATATTAAAGGAGCCTCTCAGAAAGCATCACACTGCCACTCCAATCACAATAAGCAGAAGGTAGATTATCTCATAAAACCTTCAGAGAGCGAATGAATCATTGCAGCATTGCAGCATCTCACTCGGACTCTCGTTGCTGCGGTGGAGGTTCTTGAGGGGAACTGGAGGCTCACTCCGCTTCGGATTCTTTGTTTGCAGATAATTGGTTGATCTAGAGGTCTCCTCTGAGCACCATTCAGAGCAGCCTCCTGAAGGGACTGACAGAGTAGCCTCTTGTTTGAATGGGGGGAAGTACAGTTCCAGATTGTTCGGAAGCTGCACTACTATGACAAATGGACAAAAGTAGGAAAATGCATAAAGAATTTAATAAAACTGCACCAGAAAGACCAAATATTTCCATAATAGCATCAATGTTATGTAGAAAAGTGCATTTCTGAAGGCAAAACTGGTTCCCATTTTCAGGTAGCTGTTGCTAAGGGTGTTTTCACATCTGCACATTTTAGTCCAGTTAATTTCGAACTCGGTTCATTTTCACTCTTGGTGCGGTCTCTCTTCAAGCGGGTGTGAAAACAGGAAGTGTAAGTGGTCATGGTCCAGTCCCAAACCATCTTTGGAGCGGTTTGTTTGTGCTGGGAATGTGATCCAACCTGAGATCCACCCTTCAAGCCTTCAAGGGTCAATTTACATGCTCAAACTGCATGCAGACTCCAACTGATCAGCAAGAGAGGGGGTGGGGCTAATGACATCACTGACCCAGACACTGGGTTACAAAGCACTTTTTCTGACACTGTTATCCTGAGCGTCTTACAAGGGTACTCATATTACAGAGGTGGGTCGGAGTAGCGTTTGGGTGTAGCCCAACATACCTGCCCAGACTGGGAATCAAACCCCAGTCTCCCACATGGTGCGGTGGCTCGTAGTGGTATCTATTGCACCACCTCAACCACAACCTATCATGTCTGTGGAATACTCTGATCCTGAGTTACCAAGCCTAGAAAACAGCATGTAGGTGCCTTCAAGTGTGGATCTCAGTTTCTAAGAGTTAGGAGTGTTGATGGAGATGATCACTGTAAGAATGTATGTCGTCCTTTCCACCTTTACAGGTCGCCACAACGGATCATCTGCCTCCATCTTGCTTCCAGCAGTAAACACCTAATGAAGATGATTGACTCATATGCAGTGTCAGATCTTCCTCAAACTCACATACACAAATTTAAATATCTTGCCATTAGATTGTATCCAGCTTGCCAGAGTCCCTTCACAAGCATCAAGGTTGGAAGAACTTCGGCAGTAGCTGACTGACCTTCTGCTGGCTATCAACATCGCTGCGGAGATTGAATCAGCTCTCCGAGGAAGACACCTTGGCGCTGACTGATGACGCGCCAAATCTGCTCAGACAATCCCAGCAGGCCTCCGAGTGAACTGCTAGTGGCTCCTCTCACCCAGAGAAATCCTCACAATCGTTGCAGAGCACGGAAAACCTTCAATTCCTATTCACTGTTTATATCCGTAAACATTTCAGCCCCAGGCACAGAAAGGCTCCTTTTGTTACAAAGCGGTAAATCATTGGGCCAAGCCTCCTATTATTACTGCAAATGCCAGACTAACTCGGGCAGAGGGCTTCAGCTGGACCGAGTCCTCGGCTTACACAAATAAAAATATTCACAGGATAGAAAATGATATTCTGCTGCTGAATAACAGTGTTTACAATTTGAAACTTCTCTACAATAGTCAACCCATAACCACGCCGGGTGTGCAATATGTGGCTGACATGCAAATCTGATCAAAGGCTTTTTCCAGAGTGTCTAAGCTCAGCGGTCATTGCAGTCCAGAGAGAGGGGGCGGGGCTGATGCTCAACCTGCATACAGACTCTGAATGATCAGAGAGAGGGGGCGGGGCTGATGCTCAACCTGCATACAGACTCTGACTGATCAGAGAGAGGGGGCGGGGCTGATGCTCAACCTGCATACAGACTCTGACTGATCAGAGAGAGGGGGCGGGGCTGATGCTCAACCTGCATACAGACTGTAACTAATCAGAGAAAGGGGGCGGGGCTGATGTCCAAAGGGAGGGGCTGTTTTTTCTCT
Source organism: Acestrorhynchus altus (assembly GCA_034509495.1). Taxonomy (NCBI): domain Eukaryota; kingdom Metazoa; phylum Chordata; class Actinopteri; order Characiformes; family Acestrorhynchidae; genus Acestrorhynchus; species Acestrorhynchus altus. The sequence continues at coordinate 27,919,334 of CM067517.1, read as the reverse complement.
GTCTTTGCTCACACAGTGTTCAAATATCAGAATAAAAGTCCTGAGAGGTAATAATACTGATACATACATACATATCAAATATTATAAAGGATATTTAATTAGTAAGATTTATGGTGTCTAAGGTGGCTGCAATGGTTTTGCTCAGCTCGTTGCCAAGTAACTGCTGTTGTAGCCCCTGCGGCTGTCTTTCACCCATTCATTGCTATGGGGAAAAAGTCCATCAGGACGACAAGAAGAAACAGTGAATGGAAGACTATGAATCGGGTTAGTGTTATGCTTGATGGGTGGCTGTAACTCGGGTGCAAGAGCCTATCTTAGGGCTGACGAATGAAACGAACCCTCTGCTTCCCGACACACAAAGAGATGAAAGGACAGAGCAAGATGGTCAGGGAGTCACAGCGATGGACACACTCGAGTTAAAACGTTGTAATCCGGTTAGCTCACACTACACTAACAAATCTTTTTTTGCTCCTGGGAGTCTTACAAAGTCATTCCGATCTTCTTCTCTGGATTAGTCGAAAAGAAAAGCCTTTGAGAGAGAACACTCCTATATATCTCATTTTCCTCATCCATCACGACCAGCCATCCACCCTAATGGATTCCTTCTGGAAGATGACGAAGATGATTCTTTATAATAATGCTGGAGATGGAGATCATCCAGCTGAAAATCCTTCTCGCAGGACATGGTCATGTTTAAAAGCCCTCGTCTTCTGGTTTTCAAAATTAAAAAAAGAAAACTAAAGAAGCCCGACCGAATAAGCCTTTACTAATGTCATATGAAATACATATGGACTCTTATTAACCTGAGATCCACACTTTGTGGTCAGTTACATTTCGTTTTGTAGGCTTCGTAACTCAGGATCAGACTACTTTTATTATTGGCATTTACCGTATTTTCTGGACTATAAGACACTCCTTTATTTCCATGTTTTAATTCATGCGGCTTATAATGAGGTGCAGCTTTTTCTTCTTATATATGTTATTTTCCAGTTTTTTTTTGTTTTTTTTTGTTTTTTTTAACTTTGCAGGTCCAGCTTATATTCCCGGTGTGGCTTTTAGTCCAGAAAATACGGTAATTTGTTTTTGTTTTTTGAATTCATGACTTGTGCCTGACTGAAACAAAATGTCATATAATATCCTTTTTAAAGCCTTGAACAGTTCAATCTTGAAGAATGAATTTGAAATTGCTCCTTGAAATAGCACCACAATTAACAATTACGGCAACATTTAAGATAGAATGGAAAAAACGCAGTGCAGCTGTCAATCTACACATGTTCTACTGAGGTTTTATGACGAGATGGTTACATTTCCATTGTCTTAGCAAATAACGAGGGCAAGACATTACAGGACTGTGTGTTGGGCACTAAATTAAAGTGTGTGGCTGGTATTACCAGCAAATGTAGGTTGGTTAACAGATATTTGCATGTTTTAAGGAATTTTATGGGGGGAAGCAGTTTAGCTGAACTAGTGGAATCTGTTTTTATTTTTATTTTTTTTATTTTTTTTTTGGCTGTTGTTTAGCTTTTTAAAACTGAAAAACAAATCATAAAACCATCAAAGGTTTATGGTTAAAAATAATCTCACCCTCAGCAAAATGAACCAATCACATTACTTGGAAGTGTGGCACCCCACACAACGTAGAGGTGACATTTTGTTTGCATTATTAAACCACAAGCCATTCATGAATTTTTTGTCAGATTTTATCAGTAGGTTAAAGCATGTTTTGGAAGCCGGTATTCCTTTCTCTTCCGTTGACCGGACATCCACACCACAACAGAATTCCCAGTGGACAGAAAATCCCTGTGTGTGTGTATCCGGCCATGGATATTCAATTGTTCTCCAGAGAACCGAGCCAGGTTCAGGTGGTAGAGTACAGTCAAAATGCCGAGTTTTCATTTCCCACAGCGACCAGATGTCCTGAAAAAGTCATTTGTCCCGAATCCCAAACCCGGTCTAGTTTTCCTGAACAGTCGCTGATTTATCTACAGTAACAGATGGTCTGAACAGATTAAAGGAGAGCTGTCTGTGTGCTGTATCACTGATTCTCATATTAGTTCTTCATATTAAAGGAGAGAATGGAGAATGGAGCTGCTACTGTGGGAGACATTTAAGATTGAAAGGTCTAAAAATGGGTTTTGGGGACCAACAGTTTCATTATCTTCTAATCTGCTTGAAACAAAAGTAACAAACCTGTCACCAGTTTAATCGTTTGTGTGTCTCAAATATGTATCCTTGTTATTGTTAATAACTGATATTCATGATATCAGATTCTCCCCTTCTGAATTTCAACCATGAGGAACCTCTGAGGAACATCAAGAAAATGAGTAGATATGGACTTTAAGGTGGAACGTTCCGGCTCATAATGGTTATTTGGACCAAAAACACCCAATTAGGAAAACAAAAAATATTTTGCAGTTGAGGCAACAAAGAGGAGAACTATGAGTCCAACTATGTGAATGAAGTACTGAATAGACATCATTTCTCATTCTAGACATGTTGGAAGCATTCTGTGCTAAACACAATGCCAACTGAATGGGAAACGGAGGCTGAAATGTCCTGCTGAGCAGCGTCTTTTCACCAGCGTCTGAAAGCAACAATATCTCATCAGAGTATGTTGGGAGAAGAAGAAAGCAGAGAACGCTTCAGGAGACACAAGCACAAATGCTAGGAAATTATCCTGGAGAGTTCACGTGTGATAACTCCCAGATCTACACACAGTAGAACCACACTGTTCAAAGTACAAGCTCCTTGAGGAAGGTTTGGAGGTTCTTCGGTTTGAAAGTGTGGAGGAACCCCTTAAGGGGCTTCAAGGAACCTCCAAGTTTTTGAAGGTTCACCGAATAGGTTCTATAGTGAAGAACCTCCAAAATTTCCTCAAGGATCTTGTACTTTTACTGGAACTTAGTCACTTAGTGACATCTACTACCCCAGTAATATTGGACCTTGAAAATGGAAAGTGCTATAAAGTTCTAGAACCTGTTAAAACAAAGGAAACACTGCTTTACCAGAAAAGTCCAGAGGCAAACATCTGAGAAGAAAAGAATCATCTTGACTTGCTTTGAGCTGTGATTGTGATTCCTTATCCACAGGTTGCAGACAAAGATGTACAGTAGATGTTTGGCGACCAGGAACCAGAGGTATGTTTGGAGTAAAGGTGAGGCATTCAACCCCCAGAACATTGAACTGTTAAGCATGGTGGTGTGAGCATCATGCTCTGGTCTGTTTTGCTGCCAGTGGTAGCAGAACATCAAATAAAGGTGAATTTCCTGGTAAAACGTAAAACTACAAAGTCCTGACCTCAACCCGTTTGAAAATCTGAGGACTGGTGAAACTCGGGTCAGTGCCAGAAAAACAAGAGTGGGCAATGTCCAACCAGAATTCTGGTTCCAGAAGCTTGCTGATGGCTAAACCGAATATCAGGTTGTGCTGTATGGATATTTTCGGCCTTGCGTTTTCAGTAATGCCACGTTGAGAAGGCTGTATCTGCGACTCTTGTCGGTTCTTCATCCATCACTGTCTACTCTGAGAAATCCAGCCATCTTGATCAAACTCCCTCTATTGTTTGTGAGCTACGCATTGAACTGGTCATCCAGACTGTGTGTCCACTCAGCTGTAGATTGGGAAACTATGAGGTTCACTCATCCAAGCCTCCCTGGAGACTGAGGCAAATCGCTTTCACTGCTTTTCCTCGGAAACACAGGAGCTTCCATCCTCCTCGGACAGCAAGATAGAGCGACCATGCATATCCCTCTCTCTCTCTCCCTCTCTCTCTCCCTCTCTCTCTCTCTCTCTCTCTCTCTCTCTCTCTCAAAAAAAAAAAAGTCAAACAAATGCTTTCATGCTTTAGTGTGTAAGCCAGTGGCGTTCCATTCCTCTCCACCTTCTGCTCAGATTTACGGGGTATTTTACAGAATTAATACATTGTTCCGTTTAACGGAACCGCTGTGTGTGCCCTCAGTGAGCATTTTAATTAACCGACTTCACTTCTCTCTCCCCCCCCGTACGAGGTTTCTGAATGCATGTCTATTTATTCTTAAACACAGTGAACAAAGAACGCTATACTGACACTGGGTGGGCAAAAGTATCGGGACGCCTGCCCATTCCTTGTCTCTTCTGACGTTCTCATCCTGCTTTTGTTGCAGTGACTGTCTCTGCTGTGTGCTGTGACGATTTGACTGCATTCAGGGACCGCATTTGTGAGTTCAGGATGCTGGATAATCTCCAGCCCCCTCATCTCAGAAGTATTAGAGCGCCATCATTCCAGAGAACAAGGTTCCACCGCTCCACGGCTCTACGCTGGGGGTCTTTATACCCCTCTAGCCCACGCCTGGCATGAGGCATAATGCCAACAGGTTCATGCTGATCTGCTACTGAGAGTCCTATTCTATTGGCAGTAATTTACTACTGGTCAGTTCTTTTAATCCAGTCATATCACGGACATAAAAGATCAGAGGTAAAATATCAGGCCTATCAAGTCCAAATTTTAATTGTTGCTTTTTAATATTGTTGATTGATTAGTAATTTGCTCAAATTTGAAATGACTTGAAACATGTATTGAATATATATTTTGTTCTATTTCTGTAGGATTGTTCTACACCTGAGAGAGAGAGAGAGAGAGAGAGCAAACTCTCATGGGTAGAAGGAGAACTTGTTGACATATTGCACTGCAATCACATTCTTTAAATGCTTTTGCATGCTGTAGTCTTCCATTCCTGTCTGCGGTAAGAGATGAGCCATCTTTAACGAAAGTCTTTGTGTGTCCACTCTCCATTAATCTTACCTGCAAATCAATACAAAGGAAATGGTGGACTTTGTCGAAGAGAGTGGACAGCCACGTCTAAAACACCGTTAGAAAGCTCCAAGACTTATTATTAACATGACAGTCACACGGTTCAACCAATAACAGCCTTATATGTTCAAAAAACATCCAACCATCATTTTTCCGCATACATAAAAGAAGCTAGGGAGGAGGTTTGGGCACATATGCAGGCGATCCTAATGTGTATGCTTGAATTTTTTCTGACCAGCAGAAGCCAGCAGACCACCCATGAGTGAGGACGTGTGGATGAGTGGGTGTCATTATCGTTTTTGAGACAATGATAGAAAAACCTGAACAACACCACTGCGTTAAATGTTGTGTAAAGCTTGGTGATTCCCAAGTGGAAATGATCCACAAATGGCTGGACTTGTGGGCAGTGGGCAGCTCCATCACAAAAATGTGCTTCGTCAGGCTCCCTACTCTCCTGACATGGCTCTGTGTGACTTCCCTAAAGCTAAAAAATCCCCCTGAATTGGTCCAGATTTCAATCCAGAGAAGATATCATGCAGAATGTGAGAGACCAGCAGCAGGCCAGCTCAAAAGAGGTGTTCCATCGCTGCTTCTGACTAGAACTTGTATCTAAATACGAGATTTTTTTTATGAATAAAGGTCAGATATCGATGGCTCAGTTGATACATATAAACAACATACCAGTCATGCCAAGAAGAATATAGTTATCGTAATGTTAGTATCATTAGAACTAAAACGTTCCCTCAACAGGATTTTGGCAAGACCTAAACTTTGGGTCAGAACTTCTTCAAATCCCATCCAGGGCATGTGGAGTGTTCCCAATACGTTCCAAAAGGTGCACTAGTAACAGGGCCATGGGCACTCAAGGCACATTTACATGTTCCATGGAGGCCCCACCTCACTCCACACACTGTTGGCAGCATGGCGTGACCCAACCATGAGTCATCCTGTTACTGCCATCACCATTGGTAGATGGTTGCAGTAATTGCTTTAACCAGACTGCTTTTGTTCTGGTGAAGATGACCAACAAATCCATGTGTGATCTATTTCAACAGGTGCATCTCCAGACTGAAAATGTGTGGGACGCTATTGGATGCTCTATCAACACTCCACACCTACGAAACCATCTGCAGAACCGAGGGAGAACATTCAAGCTGCATGGGATGGATCATCACAGGACACCATTAGGAACCTCTACAACTCCATGCAGAGACGTCTGGCTTGTTGCGTTAAACCCGACGCCGTACTGAGAGACACCACTTCTGTATGAGTAGATCAATAAATATTGATCAGATCAGACTACAGTTATCATCAGTTATTGATCCTGATCACCTTCATCTTCCTTCACAACAGAACTGCAATCCCACACGTCCTTCTGGGGGAAACTCTTTTCAGATGATGAATGTAACTGATTATACGACAGTATAGACACAAAGACAGTACCTCCAGTCATCTAAGGGTTACAAGAGCAGAAGCCCTCAGTGACCTCAGCAGGTTCTTTCCCTCTGGGATTTGAAGTAATGGATCAATGCTCTGGTACAGCAAGATCCCACAAAGGAGCATAAACTTCACTTTGACCCCTCAAAGCCTTTTTGCTCTAGACATCACATGTACCTTTTTCTGTCCTTGACTCCTTCACGCAAGCCTGTTCCCCAAACAACAAATCCCACAATACTCAGAATCCCAAACAGTTTCATCCCATCAATTTTTACCAGCCACTTTACAGGCACCAACACACACACCTGTGCTGATGTTCTTCATGACTGAGCTTCCATCTGCTCTCACATGCAAAAGACCACTGTCTATCATCACTTAGCAAATCCATTTAATGTGGGCTAGAGCCGTGATTGATCACGCATCTCCACTGATCTCTCCATCATTTCAGCACATTTCTGAAAATTACTTTTCAAATAGGAACAATAACACCTGCAAAGGTTTAGAAACCTTCACCACTCAGCGCCAGGTTCATCAAAGTAAGTAAATTATTTTTTCAGATCCCAGACTGAAACTCTTGTGGTCCAACTCATGGACCAAATATCGATTTCGTGGTCCTTCTCATGTTCTCAAGTTATTCTTTCTCAATGACTTTTTTTCTTCATGGCTTCTGAGCTTGACGATTCTTTCTTATGGTCTTGACGTTTGCTGCATCTCAGTGGTTCTTTCTTGTGCTCTTGAGTCTTTGTCTCTCTAACTATTTCTGTCTGGTGTTCTTGATTCTGGGATCCTCTCAGTCATTCTTCTTCATACCCTTTAGTACTGGCTTCTGTCAGTGATTCTTCGTGATTCCCCATGCTCTTTCATTTTTGGTTCTCCTCAGGGTTCCTTCCTCATGCTCTCAAGTCTGGTTTCTTATCAGTAGTTCCTCCTCATGTTCTTGAGCCTTGTATCTTCGGAGTCTCATACACTTCATACTTGTTTCTTCTCACTGCTTCCTTTTTTTGTGCCCTTGATTCTTGGTTCCTCTCAGTAGTTCTCCTTCATGCCCTTTAGCCCTGGTCTTCTCAGCGGTTCTCCCTCATGCTCTTAATTGAGAATAAATGATCGTCTCTAATCGTTTACAGTGCTTTCGTAGTCCACAGATATTGATTTGGCCCCTGGATGGCAACGGCCCTTTCTAGACAGATGCATCGGGACAAGTACTGCAGTAAAAGCACCATATAAATAAAATCAAATTGAATTGGACAGAGATGTCAAACGCTCCAGTATGCATGCTTTGCCAGTTGCCTTACTGATGGGATTAGCTTTGCACAGTAGAGTAGTGTGCATTAAGATGCATCACCCATGAGAAGAAATGATGAAAACATCCTATTCAACAGGAACCCAGTAATCTGTGCCGCAGGCTCACGGTGCATTAGTTTAATGTGAATGGGGCTTTCTCCAGGACGCTGCGCCTCCTGCCTCTATTCAGAACATTCAGAGATCATTCCCACATTATGTTCTCACAATTGCATACAAATCATACAATGTTTCCGACAATGCCATTCTCTGGTGGAACCTCTGCATGGGGTGCTTCTCAATCTATTATTCTCACACCATTCCCTTGACAAACGAAATCTCCTAATAGCATTTTTAACCCCGTGTTTGGATTCTAAGGCAAAATACCACGGCCTTCCCTGTGCGCCCGATTTAATTCCGCTGTTGTTTCCATCGAACTCGCACATACGGGACGTCCACTCCCGTCACGTCACTCCAGAGGACCTGACCCAGTTTGTGCTTCTTCGCAAGTGCATTTGCTTTCGGAGGGAGAGTAATTCCATTTTCCCAGGCTTATAAAGTGCATTCATTTCTTTGGTATATCTAGCCAAGTACTGTAATGATAGTAATATATCCAAGTGGTGCAGATAGTCGATGCACCACATTAAAGGTGGAGCATCTAAATTCATTTCGCTCTGTGTGCTTTTCCCATTAAAGTGAAATGCCTGGAAGATCACGGCCGTGGAATTTTCACATAGATGAATATATACATATATTTTTTTCCCCCCATCTGTTAAAAGCAGATAAAAAAAAAACCCTTTTAAAGAGCAGTTTCTTAAATGCAGATGAAATCTATCTTAAACATCGCCTGAGGACTGTTCTTAGTTCTGTCACGTGGTTCCGATGCACAAATACAGATTTGATAAACCGTGCACTGATGAGTCCGACTGATAATGCAACTCTCTGCCGAAGCTGATAAGGCTATTTGAATAATCATAATTCACACTTACTGCCTTCAACACTTCAACCATGACCGACAGTGAGGTATTCAAACGCCTGAAGAAGGACCGTCCCACCACGTGACCAGCAGGTTTACCTCGCAAGGTTGAAAGTGGAGTCAAGACCCCGATTAGATAGGAATTAGTGCTGCGCATCACATTGCAAATACTGATGGGTTTGAAACCGTTTTATGCAAGAGTACTATATTTGTAATTTTGCACCTGGAACACGTGAGAACCTGTGATTTTGGGATGGATGACACTCAGCAGCGTACAGTCTTGTAGAAGCATCGCAATTAAAGGAGAACCATAACAACTTCACTGCATATACATATTGCTTCTCATGCTCTGGAGTGTTTACGTTCTGGTTCCTTTCAGTTCTTCTCGTTCATGGACTTTTGATTCCTCTCAGAGGCTCTTCCTCCTGGTATTGAGTCTTGGTTGCTCTCAGTGGATCTTCCTCATGGTCTTGAATGATGGTTTCCATCAGTAGTTCTTCCTCATGGTAATGAGTCTTGGTTCCTCTAGAAGGTGCTTTCTTGTGCTGTTGAGTCTTGATTGCTCACAGTGTTTCTTCGTCATGCTGTTGAGCCATGGTTCCTCGAAGAGGTTCTTTGTCATGCTATTGAGTCTTGGTTCCTCTCAGAGGTTCTTCCTCATGTTGTTGAGTGTGGGTTCCTCTCAGTGTTGCTTCGTTGTACTCGAGTTTTAATTCCCCTCTCGTGCCGTTGAGTCTCTGATCTTCTTATTGGGTGTACCTCATGGGGAAAATGCAACTGTCTGCCGAAGCTGATATGATTATTTGAAAAAAATTATAATTCAGACTTACTGCGTTTTACACTTCAACCAAGACTGACAGTGAAGTGTGTGTGTGTGTGTGTGTGTGTGTGTGTGTGTGTGTGTGTGTGTGTGTGTGTGTGTGTGTGTGTGTGTGAATAATCAAGGATCCAACAAGCAAATCACAAATACAGCCTTTACATAAAGTAACACTCAAGCTGATTCATTTCAACATTCAAGGTATAAAGAAAGGAAAGTATTCAGAATTAATGTCGCGTTTTAATGAATAAAACATAATCCAGGAATCAGGAATGCAAATGAGAGACCAATATCAGAGCAGCGCTTGAGATGTCACATACTAATGCCTCAACAATTACTGTGCTAATGAATTCAGCTCCATTTTGGCCAATTTACATTAATGAATAAGATTAACACTCAACATCTCCTTGAAATGAGCAGCAGATCAAGCAAAAGCTCTCCTGGACCTTTCACATTCTGGTGGAGTCTGTGGAATGTGCCGCTGCGGTACAGTACAGTAGAGATGTGGCTGATATGTTAATGCTACTCGTGCAAGTGTGTAAGCCAATGCACGGCGATTTCTGAACACTCTGAACATCCATCTCATCTTCAGAGAGAACCACGTTAACTGCTCTGATCCACGATTCGACCATCCATGCAACTGAAAACAGCAGTGAACAGGGGCAGTGAGACCAAATGCCTCTGGACTAGTGGGCAGCCATGGAGGAACTAGTGGCTAACTGCCTTGTTCCAAGAGAGAAGACATCTACCCCCACCACCAACTGCTACCACTCCAGGGGATTGAACCAGTGACCTTCTGTTCCCTGACCCACTTCTCAAACCTTAAGGCCAAGGAATCAGACCTGGGTCTCCCCGGTGGCAGGTGAGAACTTTACCACTGAAGCACCAAACAGAATTGTTTCAACCAGTCTGAACTGGGCTCAGTCTGGAACCCTTCGGAAACAGAACCAGAAAACTGGTTGCTAAGAGAGTCAAGAACCTGTCAGCATTGTTTGCACAAACAAACAAACAAACAAACAAACAAACAAACACCCACGTTTGAAGTGTCAAGAAATATCTGATGTTCATATGCAGAGATGAAACACTTCACCAGTTAGTGTCAGAGACGTATCATTTACGCTACATGTCCAAATGTTTGTGGACACCCCTTCTAACGAACGCATACAGCTACTTCAAGTCCCACCCATTGCTGACACAGATGTGCAAATGCACCCCCAAACCTTGTCTAGTCCCAGTAGAGAAGTAGTCCCAATACAAAAGGACTCCCCAGTATGGACCTGTGTTTTCTGGAAAGACAGTGCCTGCTCCACTTTTGGGATGAGCTGGGGAGTTCAGGATGAGGTGGGATGGGGATCATCTAACATCCTGATCTCACTGAATGTCACTGAACACAATCAAATCCTCACAGCAGTGACTCAAAATGTATTAGAAAGCCTAGAGTAGAGTAGAGACAGTTACTCCAACAAAAGCAGAGTACACTCTGTAATACCTTTGATTTCACAAGAAACAACGGATGAGCAGGCGTCCCAATACTTTTGTCCATGATTCTTACAGCAGTTCAAACAGCTCCTTTTATTTTACGTGTTCCTTAAATCTCTTTCAGTGACGTCTCTAATCCGAGAGACAAGAATTCCCTTATAAACCAATTAAAGATTCTTCTAAACAGTGCACCCGGTCCGAGCCCTCTTCCCACTGGCCCAGCTTTGAACGTTTCTTCTCTGGATCAGCAGAAGAACCCATGTTATCAGCCAACCAATGTTCATAACTCATAAAAGCTCCGGATCACAGGCTGCAGTTCGGTTCTTGTGCCCATGTTGCACCTCAGTAAAAACACGGTTGCGTCATTTAGAGAATCTGATCTCAGAACTCTGATCTCGTCATGGTTTTGAAGGCCAGCAGACCTGTAGTTTTACCCTCCCTTTTCGCTCAGATCACAACCAGATACACTTCAAGCAATGTCTGCAATCAGGATGTGTAGTGCGGAGAAGCATTTCATTCATGACACCCGCACTCTGTGGGCAAATATATGCCAGTAGTCTCCGTTTCATACCTACAGACACGATACAGATGTCATAACTACACTTCACCCGATCGTGAGCAGTGAGTAATCCACTTGTTTTCAACCGAATTAATTCCCAGTTTAAATACCAAAGGAGCTCAGCCTGCAAACCGACTCTGTCTGATCAGCGAGGGGCGGGGCTAAGAACATCACTGACCCAGATAAATGAAAATTATAACATAAAAGAATAAAAGTCCTGAGAAGGGACAATACTGACACATACATAAATAAGAAATTAGGTAAAGACATTCAGGTATTTTTATTTGATTTTATTCAGAGGACTATAAAGTATTTTGAAGAGCTAATTATTATAAATATGCTTGTCAATCCAATCATCACAAATAATTGATCAAATTTAAGCTTTTTCAGCTTAAAAACACTCTGAATGATCAACTTACAACAGGATTTCTGAGACATAAAGTGTTTATATAAGCAAAAAAATGTGGCTATGTTTTTTTTTTTCAAAATCATTGCACATTAGCTCGGGCTTCTAAAGGTTCAGTTACACTCATAGGACTCTCTGAAGACAAACATGAACATACTGGCACCATGCCTAATGCCAGGGGTGGGCTAATGTGGTTAAAAGCCCCTCAGTATTGAGCTAGGAGAAAGCCTTCCCAGGACAGTAGAGACAGTTATCTTCTACATTTCAGAAGGAATGAGAAATGAGTGAGAAGGTGTCCGAATACTTTGGTCCAGATATTGTGTTTATAGTGGGATCAGAAGGTGGGTAGATATGAAAGTACATTCCCATTGTGACTTTTCCATGTTAATCCCGTCCAAACCAAGAAAAGGAACTGTGGCCGAACATTAACAGTCCAAGGCCTGTCCCACTTCAGCCACTGTCTAATCCCATCAGTGCCTTGGAAACTGCCCCACACTTATAAAGGAATTCGAACACTAAGAAGAACACATGCAAACTCTACTCAACAGCAGCGAATCAAAGCTACTGTAAAGCTAATCGAAAGCCCCAAGGACTCGTTTCTGTTAACAAAGGCATCTTCAGTTTCAAAAGCACCGTTTCAAGCTGTGCTCTGCAAAGATCTGCTTTGAACCGCGGTGCCGGAGAGCAAAACTGTGCAAAATGACATTGGAAACAAACGGATGTAAAGCACATACGCGTAAACAAATTTGGGCAAATACTATCATGCATCATAATTCCAGCTCATTAAGCCTCCGCACGGAGAGAGATAAACAGATTTTGTGGCTTTTTAACTGAGCCTTTTGGTCTCAGGGCAACAAAACCAACAATTAGCTTATAGCTGCTGAGATTTGCATCGTTAATCTACTGTATTAATAACCATCATTATCTGAAACCGGCCAGACCTCAGTGGACCGAGGGCCTCCAGGGTGTCCACTTAACTGTAGACTCTTTCAGATTGAATTAACGCTGAATATCTAATTGGCACAATTCCCCTTGTAGTCAGTCACACGAGGCACGTTTGGCGTCTTCTACGAGGTTAATTGCCCTTTAAAGTTTGGTTAATTGATATGCTGGAGCTACAAGGTTAAACCTCGACAGATCTCCAAACACTGCTACTACTGTTTTCAGCTACGCCAGCGTCATAAAGCAGTCGTTCTCACAACCCGAGATCCGCACTTTGCGGACAGTTACTTGCTGTTTTCTAGGCTTCGTAACTCAGGATCAGAGTCACCTACAGACATCATAACAAACAAATCCTTACCCTACCTAACCAGCATTGCGTGATGAATTATCCGTGAGTAATTCAGCTCAGAAAACAGCGAAAATTCCCAGTTTCATTCAAATAAATCCCAGTTTAAATGCCAAAGGAGCTTCCAGTGCATGTTTACTGCTCCGTCCACGTGAACATGATCAACCTGCATAGATATTGGGTTATAGAGGAAAATAAGAAGGAAGGGACTGTTTTCTCTCTTAATATTTCAGAATAAAAGTCCCGGGAAGGGATACTATTAATACATACATAAATATATACATAATGCATACATAATAATAAATACATAAATGCACTGCAGAATATTTTGAAGCAAAAATTATGATTTTTTTTTAATCTAATCATTACAAAATGGTTTTAGTAAAAGGTCAATTTCTACATTTCAGAATCATTTCCAATGAAAACGTGTGAGTACACATCCACTACGGTGTATCTGCTGAGTACGCTGGAACTAGCTTTTACAATGGGCCTGCTTTAATTCCACCTTTCTCCCTCCTCCCGCTCTACATACTCCATCCCTCCCTCCTTCCCTCCCCTCCTTCCTTCTGTTCTTGTGCTCCAAAGAGGTCTCTTCCATTTTCCCGCTTTGCCCCCCTCCACTGGTCCCAATAGTGCATCTCACAAATGGCCTGATAGTGATGGATGGTGCCACAGTGCACTACTTAACAGCCTCCAAGGCAGCGAAGGAAGGTGAGGTGGACACAGGCATATATAACACAATCTTGTCCTGTCTACTTAACAAATGAGCATTATGTTAATGAAATCTTTAGTGCAATTCATTACAGGAGGGAGGGAGCAAGATAATACTGAGTCATCAGTCCTCATCGGGGGGAAAATAACAACTCGTCTGACATGAAAGGCTTCTAACAAGAGTGGAAATGACAGAATAATTGCTGAGTGATTGATTGGTGGCTTGATTGGTTGCCTGATTTTACAGTTCTCCAGGCACGACCAGCACCAGGATTGAGCTGGGGTATACGGGTTACACATGGCAGTGATGCTCAAGTCTAATAAAAGACTTTAGAGCTTAGGCAATTCAATTTACCTTAGGTAAGACATCACAATGAATGTAACGAGTTTATGCATTATTCCTATTGTTGCTGTCCAATGAAAAACACGTATCTCCAAACCATGGGATAGAAAATGTTCTAGTGATTAGCAGTAATTTTATAGCATTTCTATTGATACGTTTAACCAGAATTATGTGAACAGAGCAGCGACAGGGCTCAAACCACCAAGAAAAATTAAAAATGGACATAAGAGGATATACGTGGTTTTCGTTGGACAGTGGTGATATTCATTGTCCATATGGGTTGGTCTGGGTGGCTGAGCAGCACCTACTGGATACCAAGATGTACTCACTCCAAAGGAACTCTGCAACTCAGCGACTGGGGTTCAATTCCCAGACTGGGCAACTACTGTATGATGCTACATCTTGTGTCCTTGTGCAAGACTCCTAACACTACTCCGGCCCACCTGTGTAAGATTAGTAACCATGTAAGTCACTCTGGATAAGAGCACCAGGTAAATGCCGTAAATGGATGCACTGCCCCTTATTTCTGACAGGGATGAAGTGACAGCTTAACTACGGTATCTTCCGTTCTTCTCTGTTTAGGCCACAGGGTGGGCTAGAGGGGGAGACTGGATCCACCCCTTGTCTCCATCAGGAGACCACACCAGTTTAAAACTGTTACTAGGTGCATCTACTGCCCACCCTGTGCACTCTCTCTCGGTCATCCCATCTTCCTTTGAGAAGCTGGGTGGGAGGATGAGGATTGGTTGCAGTAGAGGGTGTAGGCCTGTAGGTTGCTCTGCTCCTGAGCCATGAAGCTTAGGATACCATCATGTAACTGCCCACAAAGCTACCCCTCAAAAAGTGAAATTACAGCCCTGGTCTGACTGCGGTCGATGTCTGTCCCCTGCCTCCCTTCTGTCATTGTATTTAATTAAAAGGCACATTTAACGACACGTTTGATATGTTTCTTATATAAAACTCTATAAATCAAATCAAATAACAGTCCCGTTCTGTTCAAAGCATCTAATTAGGTTCTCTTTCACCGTGTGACACGGTGCAGGGCTGGGGTTGTAGCTTTTTTTACGATTGTCTGTGGAAGAATAACAATTCTCCACCTCATGTCACCTCAGACACCGGAGAAGATGAAGGGAATAATCAGAAGTGTCTCTGCTCTACTGAGGCTGCTGTTTGCCTGGTTTTGTTCTGCTCGCGAGCTCTGACACGGGCTGTTATGAGCAAGGCTTGAAAAGGTACAGAAATTGTTTCTGACTCTGGTCAAGTTGTGAAAACGACTCCACAGACATGAAGGAAGTGGTGGAGCACTTCACGGCAAATGGGCTTTTTCGGAGCTACTCTTGCGAGGTTGGACCATCTTTACAGAACACTGGTCGAAATGTCAGTCAACCTAATGAGGGACTGCAGCTCGGATCTCATTTTACTTCACAATACCTACAGTTTGCTTTACACGGAGACATCAAGGTGTGACCTTCCTGGTGGTTCTGCCACCAGTAGCAATTGAGAAGACAGTAACTGAGTTGGTTCAGAATGAAATTAAGAAATGAAGTTTAAGGAGAATTTCAAACTGAAGTGTGGAGGATCGAGAAACTCTTCAGAGAGTAGAACTGCTAGAAAAGGAAATCAGAATCCCTGTTTTAAAAGACCTTCAGGAAGTTCAGACTCTGGAGTGGTGATGCACTGTTCTACTGTGCAGCAACACCTGCACTACTGTGTCCTACGTTTTTCAAAGAAACATCTAAACAAGCCTGTTGTGTACGAGCAAAACACAGGGTGCTTCAGAAAATATGGTATAGAGTGTCGTGAACAGATCAGCTGATCAGCTCTTAAACATGGGGGTGGAGGTATCATGCTTTGGGCTTGTGTTACAGCCAGTGGTACATGGAACATTTGACGGGTAGAACAGTTAGATTGTAAGACACATTTAGATATTTCTGTGCCATGAGTGCATGCAGCATATGTTATAAATAAATAAATAAATACATAAATAAAATAAAATAAAATAAAATAAAATAAATAAATTTCATAAGACAACATTGTTTTTTTTTCTCTTTCTTAAACACTGTGTTTGCTCTTCCCCAGATCTTTAATGTCTAGCGTACAGTGTTCTTTCTGCCCTGAGCTCCGGATTTGTCTGACTTCCTGTCTCAGAAGTGATGATTCAAGTTCATGTTTTTTTTTTTTTTTTTTTTTTTTTTTTCTTCTTTTCTTCTTCTTCCATAATTTGCTCTCAAAGTCGTGTCGTACGCGCCGGGACGGCACTCAGATGTGACAACCCTCATTCATATCAAAGCAGAGTCATCCATCACATCAACTTCACCCCCAAAACAGCGAAACATGGAAAAGCACAGAGGGCCCACAGGGTTCCTTAAACTCCAACGCAGCGGAGATCACCCTAAAATGCATCAGGCTGGTTTTTCTGTTCCCAGTCAAGAATAACCGGCCAACTTACTTTTTTTAATTATACATGTATTATCACCTAATGATGTGACAAAACGTTATCATCTTTAGCTTTTGTGAACATTAAAGGCTTTGAACTTCTACTTTATATGTATATCAAGTAGATATTGACTACTTTGGGTCAAGGTTTGTTTTGAAACCACTAACATTTTCTTTTTTCACGCATAAAACAACATATTTGATCAGAGAAAGTTGGAATGTTTATGGTTTTCACTTCGCAGTCTTCTGAAAGAGTGACATTTGAGTCCATCATAAAGAAATTAGATGCAGACACCCATGTCCCAGATATATAGACAGCATAAGTGGTTGTTCATTTTGCATTTTGGGATAGATAGTGCTGAGCTGTCCGGTGAGGCTGTGGTCCTGCTTTACCTGTAAATATAAAGTACAAGCCTTCATCCTCGCAGCGCGGGAGAGTGTGGGAATTTTATACGATCCCACTGAGCCCCGGGTTTACTCTTCATTCATTAGTTCAAATGCAGAAAGCATTCTGACCTATTTGGTAACTGTTTAGTTCAGCGTATTGTGTGGAGAACCTCAGGGTTCTGTTTTGGGTCTGTGTAACTGTGTACTAACTGGATAGTTCTGAAAGTGTAGGCATTTACTGGGAGGATGAAACTGGAGAGAAATATGGATAACAACCCATACCTGTCAACTAGAACTTGGCGACTCAAAAATGTCTTCATCTGAGATCTAAAATTAACAACAATAATTGACTTTTGATTAATTATACACGAGCGTGTACAAGTGGACAGAGCAGAAAACATGGAAATAGGAAGGACATGTCTGTAGTTTGCTATGATACAGTATCATGTCTGTAGGTTACTCTGATCCTGAGATATGAAGCCTTGAAAACAGCGTGTAACTGCCTGAGAAATCTTGGGTTCTAAGAGTTCCGCTTAGCAGGCACTTAACAATTGTTGTTGTTGTTGTTGTTGTTGTTGTTGTTGTTATTGTTGTTGTTTTCTGCCTTTTACAATGTGGAACAAATCAGAAGTTTCCTTTATAAAAGTCTTAAAGTCTTCCCAAAGGTGGACGCTGGGCTGGAAGAATACAAACGAAAAGAGAAAGCTGATTCGGGAAAGCAGACAGCACTGCCCACAGTGACAGCAGCTCCACAGGAGCAGATGGAGCCATAAAAATCAAATGTTCCACGTCGCTTCACAAGCCATTATAGAACAACATAAGGTAAATGCTGGACTGCACGATGAAATAACTTCATTTAGCCCCTAGAAGTCTACAGTTACTGTTGTTGCCTTAAGCTAGAACCCCATTGTTGTGTTTGCTTAAATGTGAAGAAAGATCTATCCACCTTATTGCATGTCTGTTCTTCTGCTTTTGTGTAGAACGTCAGACATGACAGTGGATCCTCTGATATAGGTTAAAACCGCAGCGATAAACGTACAGAACGAGCAGCATAATATGATCATATACTGGATGTTGCAATAACAGACGTAAACAAGGTGGATTGTTCTTGAACAATGGAGTTACAAACAAAACCCAAAGTTTGGAGTTACCTGCCTACCTTATATGCACTTCCTCCCAAAGATCTAGACTCAAATGAGCTAAATTTAACGTAAACATCCACCCAAAGACCCATACGTCTCCTCTTACCATTCTGTGGATGGGAACCAGTGCCAGAACTTCCTATCTGGTCCTGCCTGATCAGGGAATCAAACCAGCAACCTTCTAGTACCAAGGCTGGTTATGACAGAAACATAGTCTGGTGGTTAGGAAAGCAGCCTTGAGACCTGAAGGTTGCCGGGTTGATTCCATGATGAGGCAGGACATGTGCGCTCACTGTCCCCCTAGTGTGTGAACTCAGGAGTGTGGACAGGTTAAATGCGCAAGACAAATTTCTTGTCTTCTCGAAACTGCTGCTCTCCGGACGTTTTGAATTTGTTCCTGTCCAAGGGAAGAACCTTTCAAATGCTAAACCACCATTGCATACGGTGCATGATAAACAGGCTTGGAACCAAATGCTGTTCTTGTATGAAATAACCCTTTGAAGCACCCTTACGTTTGAGAGTGTAGAACATTCCTTTGCTCCACTGATGTCTACTTTGTTTGCAGGCAGTGTTGGATGAAGGCAGTGGCTCTATGAATCCTATTCAGAGGAGCTGTAATGCAGTATCCATACCAAACAGGGAGGAGATATCTTACTGCTACACGAGCAAGAAAAGCCCAGTCCTGGAATCCAGCAATGCATGAAATTAATCCTGCCAATAAGAGGTCGAGAGACTGGATTAGGAGTCAGTGGACATTCAGTGTGGATTAACCACTGACGTGCTGTATGTCTGCTGTACTGATAGCTCCATCTGGGTAAAAGATGCTCTGCATGAGCCGACAATGTGACCGGACGTGGCTCTTAGAAGCTTTTTGAATTGTAATTTCCAGCCTAACAAACTCTGAGCAATCACAACCTTCACGCAGCATCTTCAGCACACATAACCAGCTAATGAACTTCACGACAAAAGGGGAAAAGCCTTCCATGAATCACACGCATCACAGCCTCTGCTTTATTATATTGTTTATGGAAATAGGATGTACTTCCACAGCCGGCTGAATGCTCTGATTTGGTGTCACTAATTTGTGTCAGATTTGTGGAGGGCTGGAATAAGAACCCTTCCTTTCTTTCTTTCACTGCATGCTGCTTTTAGATGAATGGAGTTTTGACAATTTATAGATACAGAAAGCAGGCTTGTTATACACATGAATGTGCCCGACGTCAAACAACGTCAAAAATCATATATGTTCAATTCCACTGAGATCACCATCAGAAACATGAACGTCACCAAACTTCACCAAGACCTCCTACACCACCAGACTCCATCAAACACCAAGGCGTTTACTTGCCATTAAAAGCTTTACACTCATCAGATAAACGACAAATGATCATTAACCAGCAGAAACATCAGCCGTCAAGAGAAATGTCACCAACCATCTAAAACCATCAATAATTCCACCAACCATTTCACATCTTGACATCACAAATTCTAGAATAAACATCTTCAGCAACCATGATGAACATCAACAATCAGTAATGTCAACAGCCATCAGAATCTTCATCAACCAACAGAATCCTCAGAAACCAGCCATCAGAAATCTCAGAAACCTCACCAACCATCAGAAGCCATCAGAAAGCCCCAGCAACCTCATCAACCATTAGAAATGCAACCAACCATCAGAAATGTCACCAAGCATCAGAAATCTCAGAAACCTCACCAACCATCAGAAACGTTACAAACTTTCAAAAAAAGTTTGGAAAGACACTTTTCCTTCCACGTCCAACTTCCAACAAAGGTTCTTTACACTGTGCCAGAATCTCCAATACGGACACCAAATCAATCCTCGTTTATACAGTTTTGTTCTTGACTCAATAAATAAATAAATAAATAAATAAATAAATAAATAAATACTTTCTGTCCATAAATGTTTAAAGACGGACAAGACTAGACTGGGTTTAATGTGTCCGTGATGACGGTCATGATCATCGCTGCTCAGAACTGAGGTCCTTCCTTTCAGTGAGTGAACGAGGTTCATTCTCGCTGGTCAGTGTTTGGCCAGGTTTCTGCAACCACTCAGGTCCAATTTGCATTTAGAACAGACATGTTTACTGAGAACTCTTGACACTCAGGTCACCAGTGTGTCTGTGGGGCTTCGGTTAACAGGAGTTTGAACTAATAGAGGGAAATTTCACTGAACTGTAAAGCGGCACTTAAGGGTAAATATGCAGCGTCTACAGCATGAGAGCTGACAGGGTGAAAAGGTGAGAGATTCTCCGACGGAATTACAATTCGTTAGTAAAGGGCACCGAGTTGACTTGGTGAGGAACATGAGAATAATTCAACAAAGCCGAGTCTTCCAGGGGATACTATACACACCCTCCCACACGTGTCTTCCTGTTACAGACGGGGAAATCTGTCCACATGCAATTTGTGCAACTGTTTGCAGTTATCCCCTTTACACACATGGTTTGATTCTGCTTCTAGAACAGCATGGTGAGATTTAGAACCTAACATTTCTGACCTTTAGAACTCTAGGGAGGATGTTGCAGGATGTTTTTGTAGACTGATGTATTTAATTTTCAGGAGATCCCACTCCAATTCATCTTCATTTACATTTGGCAGATGTTCTTATCCAGAGCGGCTTTCAAAAGTGCTTTGCTGTTCACTCAGAAAATATCCATTTCTAGTTTGTAGAGGAATCCAAAGATACCTCAAGCCAGAGATCAACATATTACACTTCATCACCAGGGGAGTCTGTCCCCAGTCTGTCCCCCAACTTTGAGTTCAGGACAGAAAAGAGCCTGGATTGTCTTCCGTGCATCTTGAAGGATCGTGGGTCAAGCCAAGCTGTACTTGATGTTCGAAGGGCTCTTGGTCAAGATCGAGCTTTGATCATTGCCATCATCTATGAAGCAGCTGATCCCTTTTTGTTCTTTGTAGGCCAGCAGCAAGGTTCTGAATCTGATGTTCAGTTACAGGATGCCAGTGAAGAGAACGCAGCAGAGGAGTTCCATGGCTGAACTTGGAAACACTGAAGATCCAAACTCCACCACATTTGAGATGTAAAAATTAAGATGTGAATAAATTTAATAACAAGGAGCTGGTCTTAATGTTGTGGCTGACTGGTGTATGTGCATTTGAAAGATGTACAGGTAACTCTCGACACCTAGACTGATTTAAGTACACTTAATAATAGTAATAAGAAGAAGAAGAAGAAGAAGAAGAAGAAGAAGAAGAAGAAGAAGAAAAAGAAGAAGAAGAAGAAAGTGAGCACACGATTTAGGAAAACGAGTGCACAATCTAATAAAACGAGCGCACACTCTACTTAAACGAGCACGCAATTTAATAAAATGAGAGCACATTATCTTGATGCCCTCAAAATATTGCTTTGATCTCTCAGGAGTTCTGTACATAAAGAACCAATAAAGCCTTTCACAAAAGTGCTTCTATAATATCACTCAAAGACTGTATGAACTACTGTAGCTGCTTAATTCTGGATCATAACCTTAGTGTGAACCAGAAACAGAAACGAGCAATATGACATCAAGAAACGATCCACAAGAACACACACACGGGGGCTCTTTGGTGACCATGGAATCACAGAAGTGGATGGTGCCATGAAGATGAAGTCGTAATTGCTAATGTTGGTAAGGCAGGACCATAAAAGCATTCAAAAATACTGAACATATCCAGTGATAATCCAGTGAAGCCCATTTTCCCGTGGTTCCTACTGGATGTTACATGGTCTTCGAAAGTTCCCTGCCTGTTTCTGCTTTGAGCGGAGGAGTTAATCAGCATTCCAGCATGGTCTACCTCACCTCTGTGGATATGAAAGCAGAGAGGATTTTCTATAAAGCCCTCGTTCCCTGGGATCAGATATGAGGCTGGAGTGTGTTTGGATGAGCAGATTGTTGTTAGTAGGTCATGGTGTGATGCAGTGCTTTATGTGAAGGTCTAACCTGAGGAGCTCTGGTGGCTCCCTCTCTGTTGGTTTAAGTTGAGTGATGGAAACAGGCTGAGCGGTGGGGCCAACAGCTCGATATGATTTCTAAAATACTTCAGTGTTTGTATAAAAACAGTTTTCATTACTAAACAAACATGACGACTCAATTTTGGGGTTGAGCTTTTTCACAAGTCCATTATAGCAGTAAACTATTAACTCTTAGAACCCAAAACCCTTCAAATCTCAGGATCTGATTAATTTTATAATCTAACTATGATGATCTGTCATATGGTGTGATACATTATATACAGACTCTGACTGATCAGAGAGAGGGGGCGGGGCTGATGATCAACCTGCATACAGACTCTGACTGATCAGAGAGAGGGGGCGGGGCTGATGCTCAGCCTGCATACAGACTCTGACTGATCAGAGAGAGGGGGCGGGGCTGATGCTCAGCCTGCATACTGACTCTGACTGATCAGAGAGAGGGGGCGGGGCTGATAATATCACTGACCCAGATACTGGCTTATAGAGGAAAAAGAGGATAGGCTGTCTTTTTTGGCTCACATGGTGTTCAAATTTCAGAATAAAAGTCTTTAGAAGGGATAATACTGACACATACACAAGTAACACAAATAATAAGGATTTTTCTTTTTTTTTTTTGGAGTTACTGCCAAGTATTTTGAAGACATTATTATGATTGTGCTTCTCAATCTGATCAGCTTCAAAACACTGTGGATGTTCAATTCCTAACAGTGATTTTATTCATCATAAGCAAAACACACACACACACACACACACACACACACACACACACACACACACACACACACACACACACACACGGTCAGTTTTTACATGTGAAATGAAATGATGACATATTTCAGTAGCCTATAATCTCACAATAACCAAGAAAATCACAATATCTGGCATGTGTGACTGTGTGTCTCCAATAAATACATTAAATAAATAAATAAATAAATAAAAGTGAATAAAAGTAAGTCAAACTATGAAAACATCCCACAAAATTCTAAAGGTTCTACATGTTAACAGTCATTTTAAATTTAGTTTAATGCATTTACTTTTGTTCAGTTATCAATTATCCATTCAAAAAATAGTTGCACCCTGGAGGAATCAACCAACAGGACTGAAACGTGGGGGTTTGACGTCACAAGACGTGAATATTTCAAGTTTCTCACTCATCAATGCATGTGACGCAAGCAAGGATGAGCCTGATCACTGTACCTGACTGACTATATAAGGTCATCTTGTCGCACATGCTGTTGTGTTGGTAGCATCCAACGAAAGCAATTGAAGAAGAGTTTAAGAGGGGTGACATCAATGGGCTCCTGAAGTGGGATAGTCTTCTCAAAGTATTGCTCACCATACTGGTCCTACAGATATTACCATGGCATGCTGTTGGCAACAGTAGAGAGGAGAAGGCCCACAACAATGGCATGAAGGACCTCAAAAATGGTCTGAACAATCAATTAAAATTCACTTCCATCAACTTAGCTTTAGTAAGGACAATGCTGTCGCTCATACAAAAGCTCCTATTGGTTATTTTCATTTGTTGTGTTCTACCTCAGAGATAGAACTGCCTCCAGAAGCATTTTGAGTTGTGATTTTGCACACAAGTGAAGTATCTGAGACACCTACACCAACCGTGTAGAGGGAGAACCCATAGATTGTCCACCATGCATGGAGTGACCCAACAGTGATGTTCTCCAAGAAATATCTTAGGAACCATCATCTGTAAATTGCAATGAAAAACGAAATTTCCCATGCTGCCTAATGTTACATTCTGAATTGAAATGCAGTTACATATCCTTTCAGACTCACAAACTGAGCGAGCAGGAGAGCCGAGCTGGATTCCAATCTCTGCTCTACTGAAGAGCAGCTAATGCCTGATGCATTTAAGAATTAGCATATAAATAAGCACTGCGCTTATCGCTGATCGAGTTTCTTTAAGAGAGAAACTGCATTGAACAAATTGTTTATTCTACACTAATGTAAGAACCGTTTCTGTGATTGTTTTAGGCAACCGGACTGGGAGGGAAGCTGTCTATCACTGAAATATATTTCTGATACCAAAGTCATACATGGTGTGTTCTGTCACCACATCTGGTAAGTAGTTTTCTTAAGCCTGTAGAGCAAAAGACTTCCCCGCGTAGTCGAGGAATTTTCCTGTGGAATATTCCCAGCTCTTCCTGTTGGTCAGGAGGCTCCTGCACATGGTTCAGTAGATTTCTTCACCTTCTAGCCTAAAAAAGCTTTCCCAGAAAAGTCAGAATCAGAATCAAAATCTGAATTACTTTATTAATCCCTGAGGTATATTTGCAGCTACACCCATATATACAAAATGAAATATTAATAAAAAGGAAAATACTAAACACAGAAATATAAAGAATAAGCTGAATAAACACTGGATACATAGAATAAAATACCTATAAAAAGTCAATGGCTATCATAAAAAATATATAACCATTCTATGAATTGAAGTTCCAAAGTATTATTGCACCTCAGAGTTATTGCACAGATAAGTAAAATTAACCAACTGCACAAGAGAACCATAGTGGTTCCTATAGACGTAATTGCACAGATAGCTGTAATTGCCGGGCAATTTTCCCAGCATTGTCGATAAATACACATTGTTGCTCAGGAGCTGATTCTAAGGGTCTTTTCCCTTCCATCTCAGGGCGAAACGGGCTTATTTGGAACCATTTTGAGCATTTCCATTAAAAAAAAAAAAAATAGGTTCTGGAAGCTGAAAAGTTAATTTGCAGTGGGAACAATATCTTTTATCTTCTTATCACCAAAATTGGATCTATGTTTGATCCATGTTTTGGAGAAAGGCAAACATCTGTAACAGAACAAGCTCGCTCACTTCCGTTTACTGACCCTGCGCAGCCCCTCTGTTGATGGCGTATTCTGTGATGTCTCCTCGGTTCCAATACAACTGGTGTCAATCCAGAATGGTTTGCTAAAAAACACCAAGCAATTTCAATGGGTGCATTCCGATCATCCCAGTAGTCCAAACTTGGACTCCTTGTGGTTTGGAATCCTGATTCCCTGCATAGTCCTTTTCACAGGAAACCTGGTTGAGGAAATTTCCTGTTAGCAATGTATAAGGAGCTTCCCAAAACTATCAGCCAGTGAGCTTTTCCTTAAGGTCCAGGATTTTTCCTGTGACTGCTTGCTGAGAATTCCCTGCACATGCCAGCCAAGGGACTTTCCCTCAGGGTCTAGGGAGTTGTCCTGGGTCAGACGGTCATGAGGGAATAATCTGTTTAAGGTGCTGTTGAACAGCATATTTGGGTAGCAGTAGTAATGTGGGGAATCTCACTATACCAACTCAAATGCAGGAATTTTCTTGCGCTGCCAATCAACCAAAACGAAGGTCATTTTGGGAAAGCACTGCGCTTTGTTTTTTGGGTTTAACGCGCAGCAGAGAATTAAAAACGTAATTAGTTTTCCGTACAGCCATCCACACACCACTTATCTGAAGAGAGCAAATGGAGATTGATGTTTTCAGCTCTACAGATGTTGCATCACATCAGAATACATTACATCTCAATTAATGATAGAATCTCTACAATACCACCAGCACAAATTAAATCTAATCTAAATAACACATTCTCTGAAATTACCATGGAGGCATTTGCTTTGCTTATCAGGTTCAGTGGACTCATACACAAAGCCATACAGAGAAATAATTATTCTCTAATTTGTTCTGCAGCGTTCCTTGATTGGAAAGTGGACCAGAGCTACTGGCCAAACTGAGAAGGTCCAAATGATGCAAGGATGCTTAATAATCTGTGAACATTGAACATGCCCGTGGAGGCAGGCTGACAAATCTGGAATGTAGATGAAATGTACTACTATACTGCATTACTGCTGGCTGCTGGGGTATATTGAGACCTCTAAGGACTTTAATCAGAAGACCAGACCAGAATGAGCATTCCAGACATGCTACTAGAGTCTCATTTCCCACTTCTTTATATGTTGAAGACTTAAGCAACCCATGCTCTGTGATGGAGGGCACTGGTTTTCCATAATAACGGTCTTGTGTATGTTCTTAGCAAGTACTTATCTGCAGGCTTCAAACTTGGCTGCATGGCTGCTGTGTTGCAAGCTCCCTCTAGTTCTTGTAGTTGTTTGTTAATTGTGTGTCTGTTTGTCATTTTAATTGCACAGGATGTCGTCAGCACCCTCGTCCCCAACCGACAAACACTTCTACAAATTAGACTGAGAGACAGGGGACTGTATTATCTGCCTGTTAGAGACATGGATGTCGGTGGAGATCCCTGGACAAGCCATTGAGCCTACCAGGTTCCCTCTGCATCGCATAGACAGAACAAAGGAGCTCTTCAGGAAGAATAAAGCAGGAGGTGCATGTTGCCTGACATGGAAGGAAGGTACACTTTATTTAGTCGTTCTGCTCCCCGGACCTGGAATGTGTGATCATCTCATGCAGAACAGTCTGGCTTCCCAGAGAGATTTTGGGGGTCATAGCTGCCGCTGTGTACATAAACCCACAGGCTGACACAGACCTGGTTCTCGGGAAACTGTACGAGTCGAGCAGTACACTGGAAAACATGCGCCCGGAGTTCATTATTGTCAGGGACAAGTTGACAGACTTTGAGAGGAGGCAAATCACTGGACTGAGAAAAGCTGAATGGTTGTTTCGATGACCTGCTCACCATCTAGGTCATTTTGACCAGGCCACCACCTCCCTGCTTGCAGTGGTGAGGTAAACAAGAAACCTGGACTGCTACAGAATGGAACCGTATAACCTTTAGCAACAACTTCTGTCTTGTTTTGGTTCTGATGACAGCCTTTACTGTGGAGAGACACACTGCCCCAACTGCTGGTGGGATGATCTGGGGAGCCAATCGGTCAACCCTAGTAGTGATACGAGGGACACTAACACCTCAGGCCATATGTGTTGCCTCTCATGACAGGGTTTCCAACTGCCATTTTTCTACAGGTTTATGATTCTCTCTCAGGAACGTCTCTACAAGACTGTAACAATTCCTTGTCCAGTCGGGTTGCCAGATTCATTGCCAATTAAGCAGTTAATTAATAGGGACCAGCTGATGCCAACAAGTGTGCAGGATCTACATGCCCAGCTGTTTCACCTGTGCGTGAAACACAGGATGCCATATGGAACCTGTATCCATGCCCAATTTTTATCTCATCTTGTATCCAGTCTAGAGGCGTCTTTTCAAGTCCAGTTTTCCCCAATAAACTTATTTTGCAATGACATAAGTCACAATTACAGTCACACACAGAAAGATTAATTCCAAAGATTCATGCATTCCAAAATTCTTCTTGGTGAATTATTGTTTATCAGGGAATGTAATAACTAACATCTTATTTTGACAAACTAAGGCAAAGTCTCGAGGAAGTCCAGGTTTTTAGGGCCTGCTGGGGAAAAGACATTCCCCTGAGACTCCCCAAAGTTTCTTATACCTACCGGCCAAGATGCTCCTTCACAGTTCAGGAGTTTTCCGATGCCTGCTGGCTAAGAAAGCTCAGCAGTCTCATAATGAGACTTCCCCCCTGCCTGCCAGATGTGACAATTTTCCACATCTAAGTAGTTTTTCTAGTTATGACTGTTTTCCCAAGTCATTATTTTGACTTTAGCTATTTTAAATTATGAAATAATTACCTATTTATTTTCTTTCTACCAGCAAACAATTTTTCTATATCGTATAATTTCAAGAAAATAGGTCATTATTTTCACTGAAGATGATGAAATTTGTTTTGCCATGAAAAGAGGAATCGCCTGTTAGAAACTGACTTCGTACAAAAAGGACATGCGCAGAATAGCTGGTTAGATTGCACTGGTCATGTAGTATTTATTCAATTTGAATCTTAACAGCTTTAGATAATAGATCATTTTGTGGGATGTATTTGTAGTTTGAGGTACTTTTATTCACCAGATATAACAAACCAGATATTGTTATTTTCAGGAGATCCTAGACTACTTAAATATGTCTCCTTATTTAAGATTTATTCTGAAAATTGAACACTGCGTGAGAAAAACAGCACACAGCCCCTCCCTTTACATTTTCATCTATAACCCAATATTTTTATGCAGGTTGATCATCAGCCCCGCCCCCTCTCTCTGATCAGTCAGAGTCTGTATGCAGGTTGAGCATCAGCCCCGCCCCCTCTCTCTGATCAGTCAGAGTCTGTATGCAGGTTGAGCATCAGCCCCGCCCCCCCTCTCTGATCAGTCAGAGTCTGTATGCAGGTTGATCATGTTCACGTGGACAGAGCAGTAAACATGCATTGGAAGCTCCTTTGGCCTTTAAACTGGGATTTAATTCAGTTGGAATTAAATGATGACCTACGTCCTGTAGTTTGTTATCATATGTGTATCATGCATGTAGGTCATTATCCTGAGATATGATGCTTAGAAAACAGCAAGTAACTGCCTGGAAAGTGTCGATCTTGAGTTCTAAGAGTTATTGATTATAAAAATTATTCTCAAGTCTATTCACATGAAGGTTCAAAGAAACCACAAGGCCTTCAGAAGATCTGTCCGAAATCAGTCCAGAGCAGGTCTGAGGGCTGAAATGTCGCTATTCTGAAAGACATCAGTGTAAATACAGTCTTTTGAAAAGGCATCCAAACGAAGACAGTAAGAAAGGTACAGATCGCTGCGGAATCTGTTCCTCAACCAGTGGGTGAAAATCCCCCTTCCCTGTCCGAACCGTTCTCTCGGCGCTGCCTGATTTTCGTTAGATAAGTCAAACGACATCAAACGGCTGCAGCAGCTCCACTGAGCAGAATGTTAAGCAGATCTTTCAGACACTTTTAATGGGAATTTAGCACCGAGCAGATAATGGCGAAAGCAAAAGCCTTTTAGAAAGAACACTGGATCTTTTTTTGCACCTATTCAGAAGAGGATACTCTTCCATTTGTGGGTGAGAAAATAGAATTTCAAGCTTTTAGGGCCCTTGTTAAAAAAAAAAAAAAATGGAAAAAAAAATGGACATCTTACTAAGGTATTATTTTTCCTTTCCCACTAAACCTCATGAAATAAGCATACATAACACTCCAGGAATTTTACACATTGTAGCACCTTGAAATCTGCCTTATTACTGAGATTAAAGCTGAAAAACCTGGCTTTGATATTCTGTGGACGATCACGCTACATTTTATCGTGGGGATGATGCTGCACATCACCTGGTTCAAATGGCATTCTGTCTTCAGCAGCAGGAGATCCAACCATCATCCCTTAAATCTGGTTCTTTTTGTTAAAGGTACTACTTTGTTAAAATAACTACAAAAGATGAGAACGGTGTAAATACAGACCACTATGTGTATACTGGGTCAGAACCTCTCCAAAACATCAGGCAGGTTTTGTGGGGTGTTTGAGAAAGGACCACTGGTGAACTGGCGAAATGGTCACGGGTCATGGTCAAGGCTTAGAGACGCTCATGGAGGCCCTACTTCACAACTTCAGGACTTAAAGGATCTGCTGTAATGTCTTGGTGCCAGGTATTACAGTACACCTTCAGGGGTCTTGTGGAGTCCGTGCTTTCATTCTGCTTCTGAAGACTACAGAAATCACAGCCTTCAGCCATGCAAACATCTACACCAAGTGCTGTAAAAGTCGGGCATTAGCTAATGAGCCTTTACGCACTGTGGTGTGTGGTCAGCTGTTGTAGTTACTAGGCAGTGAAGTGTGGGGTCAGCATTTCGGTGGATAGGTCAGTTGGCAAGGTGCACTGATTTCAAGTTGTTGCACGTATTGACTTGATTCAAATGACTTGAAGAACCAATGGACATTGATAAGTGGTCAGGAATTGGGTTTCTTGACATGTTTATGTGACCTCTGTCAATGCTGTGCCAAGTATAACTTCTAAACCTACAGAGGGATCTGACCTGCTGCTAACCCTGTCCCAGCCCCACCCGTATAGAAAGAATCCACGTAATTCTACATTTTATGAATTTTTTTCCCCTGTTAATCTAGTTTTTTTGTTACTGTGAATCCATGATTTTTTCCAGCGATTAGTATTAATTAATTTTTTTAACCTTTTTTTTTTTTTCTGCAAATCCATGTTTTTTTGTCATTTTAATTGATTTATTTTAATCTACGTTTTTGCTGTAATTCTATTTTTTTTTTGGTGAATCCATGTTTTTTCTGCATTTTTTATTATTTTCTGTCAATCTATGTTCTTTTCTGTACTTTTAGGTTTTTTTTTTTATTGTAAATCAATTTTTTTTGTAATTCTTATTTTTTAGCAAATCCATGTCTATTTCTGTCATTTTAATCATTTTCTCTGTAATTCTATTTTTTTCTCTTTTTGCATTGCAGTGTCTTCTTGCATCGCTTTGTCAAATAAAACAGCTTTGTACAAACAATTGCTCAAGTTCCCCCGTTTTTAATATGCTTGTGGGTTCGGACGCCGCCGCCCTCTACAGGGACGCTTCTGTTATATAATGTTTTCTATCTGCCTTTTTTCAGCCTGTAACCAATCACCTCCTAAGCTACGCCTCTTCAATTCACAAATCCGGCCAACTGTCCAGGGTTTGGACACATGGAACACACCTAACGTTGGACCGGGGGGGACTGCTACATAGTTTGGAATTGGGACTAGGATTAGGTTGGGAATGGGAAAGCACTTCAAAGGCTTCTGTTGCTCACGATAAAAGCCTGGTAGCACACTGTGCTGAAACAGCTACTGTATAAATAGCGGAACTGTAATCAGCAGAGGCTCATAAAACATCATGAAGCGTCCCTGAGTCAGCAGAACAAAAGATGCCAACCCCCAGCAGCTGAGCTAAGCCTGAAGCATCTTCATCGCCACTGTTTTCCCTTCCCTAAAGGCAATCGGGTAGGTAGCTAAAGAGGATTGATCACGTATAATTAATGCTTTGCAAATGTATCCTGACCACGGGAATTCTCTGGCTTCCTCTGCCAAAGGATGGGAAGTTAGATATCACAGGATTTCGTGTTATTTTAACACAACCGACCTGCACGTCTCAGCTGCACGTCTGGATCCAGCACCCACTGTGTGCAAATAAGCCATAGGCTGGGTTAATTATACCCACGGAGAGTCTAATTATAAGTGTAAAAAGGCTGCACTGATGCAAAAAAAATGCAGTTATTTCAATGCAGTTCTATTTTTTTTTTTGTGTTTTTTTTTTAAGAAAAAAAATGCTTTTCAAGGAAGATGCATAAAACTAGTTGAATGCAAATAAAAATGATCAGCAAAAAAAGGCTTTGATTTTTTTATTATTAATAATATTAGCGATATCTACAACAGAACAGGGAAACAGTGCGATAAAACTGATTTTTTACATTAAAAAAAAGAGATTATTTATTTATGATTTATTTAATGTGCTGTGTATGATATGAGACATCTTCAGTTTCAATACGACAATCCTTTATTAGTGCCACAGTGAGGAAATTCACAATAATACAGCAGTAAAGGTAGAGCAGATAGAGTAGAGTATTGTTTTCTTATCTATAATATTAACACTATAAATAATGAAGAAAAGAAAAAGAGAAGAAACAGAAGAAGAAAAGGTGGGGAGATGGAGGACGTAGTGCACATTATGTTGTATTAAAAAAAAAAAAACCTCTAATAGTGTGGAATAATGGTGCATAAAACCTCAGAATAATGAGCTTCAGTGAATGAGCTTTGGGGGTTTGGACTTTACCAACGTGATATAATACAAATCTTACGCGACCAAAGTGGACCCCAGTTAATATGCACTGTATGCACAAACACATTTGCATATTTTATACATACGTTATTCTTTATAAGGAGCTCCTGCCTTTTAGAATTACTGGATAAAAAACTTCAGAGAACAAGAATCAGAGCAGAGAGAATCCTGATTGGTCTGCCTTTATCCTCCGTAACTGGGGTGGGTCTAGACAGCGTAGACACCTAGAGTTAATCCGTCAGGGACTTCCCCCTTTAACGGGGAGGGGGTCCTCCTTCATTCTTCTTCAGGAGGTCAGGGAGCATGCTGCAGAGACCCAGGGCTACTGATAAAAAGACCCGGGGCGACGGTCACGTATCCCTGGCCTAGAACCAGCCCCGCTCCGTAGATCAGATTTACATCCTGATTGCTCTGTCTTTTCCTTTCGACCAATCAGTGTAGTGTGTGGGTGGCCTGATTTATCGGTTGGTCTGATAACCTCTAAATGTATCTTTTGAATGTATGTGTGGATGCACTGCATGAAAGCTGTTCAGCTGTTCGTTTTTAAGACAATGGTGTTGGTTTCTCTGAAAAACTGCCTGGAAAACCAACTACACTATTAAAGCTCCGCCTACTAGTGAATTGAATTGGTTATTGTGTGAACTGGGTTGAGCAGTGACTTTGCAAATGAGCGCCGTAGGTGATGACCTTTCGTTGTTTGCTGCAATGGCATGCAAAGCAGAGAAGCCTCGTGATTGGCTGCTTTCTAACCTGCTCACTCCTCCCTAAGCCCCGCCTTCCCATGCTTCTTATGCATCTCCTACCATGCATTTTTTCAAATGTGCTGATTGGGTGGGTTGCGTACTGATACTGGGGTGGAGGTAGACACTGGATTTTTATTACATTCATGCATATATGGAACTCTTATCTGCCCGTGTGTCCATATCTCCATCTTTTCTTAACAGAATTCCATTTCCGGAAGCTCTGACATGCATCCTAATATGCGGGTCCTGTTTGAAGTTGGATTATTAAGAGGTGATCTCTGGTTTCCCCCTCTCTCTCTATGCCCCTCATGCTTCAAATAACACAGGAGCTCTCTCTCTCTCTCTCTCTCTCTCTCTCTCTCTCTCTCTCTCTCTCTCTCATCTCAGCCTTCCTGAGATCTCTCTCTCACTCTCTGCCTCTGATCCTTATGGAAGGGCTTATGATGTTATGCTTCATGCACTGCTGCAGAAGGTATAACTCCCTCCTGCTCATTGAAAAGCAGCGAGAGATTCATATATTCCTGAGCAGTCTTCGCACCCAGAATGTGAAAGCTTCCCAGGTTTTGATCAACACACTGATGTCACCAGGACCCTGGCACTACAGAAGCATGGTATCGAGTTCCATGAAGAATCTCGGAGTTGTGGCTCACTGAAATGCAAATGATGCACTTTTAATCTCTGCCATATTTTTTTTCACAATCACGAACACAAGTGTCAAATCTCTTCACAATACAGGAAAAAATCGAACTTGACTAACACACTAACTGTGGGCGCTGACGGATATTAAACCACAGGACGTCTCCTCGCAGTAAAGGCTGAACTTGCACATTTTACCAAGTGAATTTTTGAGATTACTGTACGCCTCTGAGATCATTTTCATGGCATTGACATTCCCAGATAATGGGAATGTGGGAGAAATTTGTGGTGACTTTTTTCCTCCAAACATCACTGGATCGTAAGCCTTTAGTGAATATACAGTATAAACCCTGTTACCAGCGAAGAACAGTCAAAAATTCAATGACGCTTGAAAGAAATGATCAAAACATGGTCAAAATCATGCAACTATATACATTTAAAATGAAGACACGTTTGAATAGCCTCGGATCTCCTGAAAATAACAACATCTGGCATGTTTGACTGTCTCCTTACAGTTTACTTTTTTAATTTTTTGCCAAAATAAACCTACAAAAAATATGAAAGTACACAAGAGCCCAGCGCTCTAAGGGTAGTAGTAGTTAAGTAGGCTTGTAAAAAAAGCAGTTAGTTCATCTTAAAATCAATTTTTAAGATCTTCTTCAAGAGTCCTTCAAGATCTTCTTGAAGCCTATAGCCTATAGCTGTTGAAAGATCTACACACATTGGAACTACTTTTATTTTTAAGGAACTGTATTGATTTTTGGTGGATGGCTCCTTTGCGAAATCGGCTGAACACGACTGCTTTAAAATATTCCAGGCCCGACCTAAAACCCCAGTATCCAGGAAATTCAAATCACAGTGATATATTTGGTGAAGAACCACGTTGCATGATATTGCCATCTTCTAAAATGCAATGTTTCCTCTTCTAGAGAAAATGACGTCCTGATGCTACTGGTAGATATCAGAGGTCTACTGGTGGGCTTATTCTAAAGCTGCAAAGGATAGGAAAGTTTCCGGGGAGCTAGAGATGTTCCAGGGAGACCCAATATTAATATGATTTATGGATTTTGACAGCAAGTTCAGTCGCTGGGGACTTGAACCACAGATACATGGCATAAAAAAAAAGGAAAAAAAAAAGGAAAAAAAGAAAAGAAAAAAAAAAAAAAGGAAAAGTCTGTATTCAATTTGACCAGCCCGTGTCGCTGCATCTGCGTTTACTGATAGCACACAAACTGATTTGGCTGACAAAAGTCCAGCCCTGATGATAACCTCTGGGCACGGATTCCAAGTGTAATTTCCAGGTTGGACGGCGACGTCCAGATGGGCTTTAAGTGTGATTGGATATGTGTGTGAGGCAAGTGGACGGTGAAGAGGTGTTGAGGGTGTTTAATAGTTGTGTATGAGAGCCTGAAGGGCAGTGACACAGAGAGCATGTCCACCTTCAGCGTCAGTCATCTTCAGCTCCTCAGCGTGTACTGGCCTGTTCTCTGGATGAAAGACATCAGCACACATGCTGCGAGCAGGCTCGAGCGGGGAACAGTTAAATATAACACCCTGATATTACCTGGCAATCTCACCAGCTTCTTCACGAGCCTATTAGAAGTGAACCGTCAATCAAGTTCTGCAGTTTTCCGATTCAGTTCAGAACCTTTAAAAAGAACCTTTGGCTGATTAAGAGTTCATTGATCACACTCATTCACTGTCCAAATGTTTGCGGACACCCCGTCCAATAAATGCATTAAGCTACTTTAAGTCGCCAACACTGCTGACGCGCATGTGCAAATGCACACACAGCTTGTCTAGTCCCGGTAGAGACCTACTGCCAATAGAATAGGACTATGACAAAGAGCAGATAAATATTAACAAAACGGCACCGTGCCTAATGCCAGGGGGATGTGCAGAACCCCAGCATTGAGAAGTGGAACCTTTTCTGGAGAGAGGTCACCTACTGGTCATTCACAAAGTCCATGTCAGGACTGATTGGGTCAGAATGTCTATCTGACCAGACGAGCGAGATGAAGGGAGCGTTTTGCACCTTTATCAGGAAAACTTGTTTGGTGTACGTCCGGCGTACGATGTTCTACTAAAGGAGGTTTTCCACTGGACTCCACTTAGTGGCACCACGCAGTGGAAAAGCTCCAAAAACACCATAAGATGGAACTAAAACTGTAGAACGATGTTTATTTAGGTCATCCTCAACCTCAACCCAGTACAACTCCACTTAGAGAAGCATCAACAGGGGTCTTCATGCATGGATGCTACTGGTTTATGTGTCCTTAACACACAAAAGCACAAAGATTATAGAAATCATTGCCGACATCCACCCGCCCACATCATCACCCACAAAAGCAGTACTGCTGCCCCGATGTAAAATGCTTTAATTTCCATCAAAATTGATTCTCGGACCTGATTTTCCACTCGAAAGCTCAATCTAATAACCCATAATCACTCCAATCATCAGACAATTCCACTTTGTTCCAGTCAAATAGGAGGAGAGCAACAGAGATCGAGAACAACCCAACTTTAAGCCATTCAACCCGTGAAAAATCTCCAACCGCGCAGCAGCTATTTCTTGACTACTCCACAATGAAGACAATGTATACAGAAGCATCATCGCTTTCATCTCAATCGGATTTGCCGCTCTTAAGCTCAATCGCTCAATCTAATAAGCCATAATTGCTCCCATCAGCAGATAATGGGTCCAGTCAAAGCCAATGAGAAGATATAAAAAAGCAGAGCGGAGGAGGTCAGGCTTATCTTACTGCATCTGCTCGGAAGCTTCTCTACATTTCCATTCACCTCCACACGGCCAGGTACAGACCAGCACACTTACCTGAGAGACAGAGACAGAGAGAGAGAGAGAGAGAGAGAGAGAGAGAGAGAGATTATATTTTCCATTTTCAATCAGGATTTTTCATTCCTGCACCTCCAGTAGATCATACAGAAGAACAGATCTGCCAGTAATCAGATTTACATGCACTTGAATAATCTGATCAGGTGAAAACTCCAGGTTTACATGAGTCACATTTCTATTCTGCAACCAGCCAATCATCTCACAGAAGTAGGTGAATGGGGCAGGAGGACAGCAGAGTTCTTGACCACTTGAATAATCAGATAATTGCAAGCAACTGATTCATATCTGACTATTCAGTAAATAGAAACACACAATGCTTATGAAGGAGCCAGATTTGGCCTAAAAACAACAAAATGCAGCCACTTGCGTGACACCAAAGCCTTCGGTCCAGTCAAGGTTCAAATATCAACTCTAGAAGTTGGACAGGGAATCATGTCCGGATTTTATCCGAAGTCATTATTGCCTGTTATTTCTTGGATAATAGAGGGGATCCAAATAGGTTCCTCAAACTGTGAGGTCATGGAAAACCCTGATCCTGGAAGGACCTTGCCGTGCCCCTAATAGGGTATTTTCTGGACCCAGAGCCTTTGACAAATGTGAACCTCCTGTCCTCCTGAAATTGGTGGTCTCAGATTCTCTTCAAGCAGACTGGTTTGGTCTGCTGCAGTCTGCTTCTGACACTGTGTGTGAGGTTCCATGATTGGTTCATTTTGCCATTTCAACCTGTTTCCTGCAAAACTGTAAACCTTCGCTTCCAAGAACAGCTTCTTGATTGAAAGTGCTCCAACATGCTCCTCTACCTGAAAAGCCATGACTCCATGTAGCACAGTTCTGCAGGAGTGTTTGAAGGTAAATAATGAAAAGCAATAAAGCGATGAACCAAAGCACTATAATTTTGCACATAATCATGCAGGAAAGTGACACTTGAAAATCTTCAATCGACAGGGTTAAATGGATTTCTTCTGCGTAAACAATAACGAGCGCCTTCCTTAAACAACCCTGGGTACGGACTTATCTTTTCACAACACCGTTTACTCTCAAACCAACGCACCTAGTCAGTTAATTAACCTTTAGAAACCTAAGTTAATTTTGTTGGTAGTTTGACATTTTTATTTGCCAAAAAAAGTATTCATAGGAGAAAGTCACATGATATACTTCGAGGCTACTGAAAACATTAAGACACTGTTCGACCCCCTTTTAGGCTCCAGTAAATTTCGCGACCCACCCTTCTGACGGGCAACAGCTTCAAGATCCTCTGTCCAGCATCTGAATTCCACAGCCTTTGTCAGCTATGTCAGTCAGATCCAGATCCAGATCCAGATCTGGCTTCAGATTCAGATCCGGATCCAGATCAGGTTGATTTACACCTGTCGGGCTTTGGCGGTAAACCGGCAAGTGTGACGCTAATTTTGAGCGACGGAAAATAATACAGTATAATTTAAGATCACAATAATCTTCCAATTAAGAATGAAAATGAAAATGAAAATCGAAAAAAGAATGAACACAACGAAATACATTTCGGTTACATACTTATAATGTATTTTCCTAAACCACGCGGAGCCACGGTATGAGGGTGAAAGAGCCGCGGGTTGCGACCCCTGATCTAGTGGGTTTTGCGTCCCCACTTCCAACTCGACCTTCAAAAAAACGCTCCATTTTAATCCAGCCTGGATGACGTGCTGAGCTACAATGTACATGAACCTGAATCAAGATTCAGATCGAAGAGTCGAGCAGTGAGTCAGTTCGATTCAGTGAAAAAAAAAACATTCTAAAAATGCTCTATTTTAAGAAACAGTGGTTTGCCAAGACATAACCTTCATGTGAGACACTCCATCAAGGCTGAGAAGATACAGGGTGAAAAGTTTAGTGCTGAAATCTGATTCATCGCACATTCTCGACCCCGCTAGAAGTAGGTTAAGAACCCCTGCTTTAAGATAAATTAAATATTTGTATAAATTATACCATGTTTTGATAAAAAAAATAAATAAACTTTATTTGTTTGTTTTGCTTTTTGCTACAAAAACATTACATCTCAAAACTCCTGTTGGAAATTGACCATCCAGTGTTTTTGAGCTGAAAATGTAAGAATTCTTATGAGTTATTTGTGATGATCTTTTCTTGTTATATATGTATCATAATTATGCCTCCTCAGGACTTTTATTTTGAAATATCCTTCTCATTTTCCTCTATAACCCAATATCTGGGTCACTGACATCATCAGCCCCACCTCCTCTCTCTGATCAGTCAGAGTCTGTATGCAGGTTGATCATGTCCACATGGACGGAGCAGTAAACATGCACTGGAAGCTACTTTAACATTTAAACTGGGATTTAATTCAGATAGAAATGAGAATGAGTGAGTTTTCCAAGCTGGACTGACCATTCATCACAACATGATAAGGTTGGATGGGGTAAGTCTTGTAGTTTGTTATGGTATGTGTGCCTGTAACTGTCCACAAAGTGTGGATGCACTGTCCACTACAGTAAACTGGCCACTATACTAATCTGTCCACTACAGTACACTGTCCACTATAGTAAACTGTCCAACACAGTACATTGTAACATTCCATCCCAGTTTAGAGGAGAAAAGGAGCACTGGCACATGGTTTTAGGGTCTACAGAGAGAGAGAGAGAGAGAGAGAGAGAGAGAGAGAGAGAGAGAGAGAGAGGTGTGGTCAAGCGAATTCAAGGGTAAAGCTCTTTATTTTCGACTGTTGCTCGGGGGTTTGGAGGATAACTGATTATCTTTCTGAATGGGACTTTTAACACATATAGGATGTGGTTACACCACATATTAAAATAAAGGGGGTAAAAGGGGTGGAAATATGAACCATACTGTTCATATTCAAACTGTGCATTAAATTACTATTATTTTACTACTATTTTAGAGCAACTTGTCATTTTATAAAACAAACAAACAAAATAATTTCTAAAGCCAAATGATGAGATTTACAACTTTAGTTGATTCAAGAGTGTGAACAAAACCTTAATGTGGAACTAATTTGAAAAGTTACAGTGACATTTTAAAGAAATCTAAATGTATATTTTAGCATTTTGTAATTTTGTTTATAGTGAAGTGACAAATAATAATAATAATAATAATAATAATAATAATAATAATAATAATAATGAATCTGAACATTTACCTTTGTTTTTTAGAAAACAGACACATAATGATACTTTTAGATCTTTAATTATCTGGTCATATCTGAGGTCCAGGAGAAGATCCATATAAACACTTCCCAAACCAATGTTTTTCAGCTGGACTGATAAGTGATAGAAAGTAGTTTAAATTTATTCTAAAAACCTTTATTATAAAATGTACATTTCCAATCTTTTCATTTCCAGAATGAGAGGAGCATTCCAACGCCACAATTTCCAAGCTTCAATTTAATTCCAAATTTCCCAAATTTTATTATTATATAATAGTAATAACCATTATTTTTAAGAATACAGACACAAATTTCATTTTGTGGAAATAACCTGAAGTCCTGGGTGAAGCCTTATTAAACACTTCCTGAATCTCTAGTTTGAAAGGTGGAATATAGTCATTCCAAAGCAAAATTGAATTTTAATTCTGTCTTACATAAAATAAATAAATAAAAAAATAAAATAATATATATATATATATATATATATATATCCTGCCAACTTATGAATTGGGTGATTAGTTTGGCAGCTATGAGTTTAATCCATTCTGCTGCACAGTGTCGTTAACGTATAGTTGCAAATGTTTGACACAAAAATATAGAAAACAAAACCCACTAGAAACTTGTTTTATTGCTGTTATTACAGTATAATTCCAGATCCCCAGTAATAATCCAGTCTTAGCAGGGCTGTTTGTGTTTTTATGAACAGAAGAAAGAATGGCCTTTTAATATCTCATTAAAATAAGCAAAGGAACTCTAAGGATAACTCTGGCTTTAAGATGAGAGTACTGTTTTTATATACGTTCACGTTCCTACATTTAAACAAGCCTACAGCCGTCTGACATATCGCGGGTAAAACCCGTAAAATGTCACGTTGAGCGGTTATATCGGGGCTAGCGGCAGAACAGTGTGTAAATGAGCTTTTGCTTTTGCTGAAATATCTCTTTAATCTGACACATTCAGCTTAAAACAGAGCCCTAATATGATTACAGAGAGTCCGTGGTCAGCACTAACTGATGTATTCTCTCCGTCCTCAGTCGCTCCGTATTACTGCGGTAATTTGTTACTTCACTGCCCGCGGCCTTCTCCTCAGTGACAGATAAATGCTGGCTATTATTTCCTTTTGGTTCATAATCTCATCATCCTTCATTCGTCAGACGTCAAGAACATCCAGAGCGTACTTAGAATCTAAATGACTGGTGTTTTATGATCAGTAACATTTCAGAAAATAACAGAGGATGGAAGGGAACCTTGGATGAATTCCCAATGAGCTCCCATGGAGATTTCCATGACCTCACTTCTGTGACATCTGTAGGCAGTCTAATGTCTAAACAAACATATTTTTCCCTTTAGAACCAATATATGCGTATCTCTACAACTGCATGACCTACTAGGTTCATACGTCTGTACAGTAAATAAAGAGTTACAATCCTGTTCGGAAACCTGATCCGAAATATCCCGACAGTTTATTGTAGTGGCAGATGGACAGGAGATGAATACTTGCACCATGCTATGGGGCAGTTAGTCCCCCATGTCTGCCATTCTGGGTCAGGAAACTTCATCTCTGACCCCCTGCCAACGCCAGCACCAGCAGGGCTTAATACATCATTCTCTGTCCAGTCAGTGTCCACTACTGAACTGCTGACCACCAGAAGCTGCCACGGAAAAGAGCACGAACTAGAAACAGAGTGACTAGGCAGTTTTGTGAATGACATCCTCACAGTTGCAGATACTGATCGAACACTACAGTGAAATAAAATCACTGTATTTGTATTTAAACTCAATAGACCTACAAAAGGTGATACCAGTTCATGAGCAAGCTTAAAAACACTCCTATAATAGAAAATAATAGTCCATAAACACCTCAATAAACACTGCTTTACATTAGAATATGAGATGGTAGTCCATAAAACACCTCAATGAAGACTCATTTACACTAGAGCAGGAGATAATAGTCCATAAACACTCTTAGACACTTGAATAGGACCTATTAGTCCAGAAACACTTCAACACTCCTAAACACTAGAAAAGGAAATATTAGGCCATAAACACCTCATTAAAAACAGCATTACATTTGAATATGAGACGTTAATCCATAATTACCCTCAATAAACACTCATGTACACTAGAATAGGAGATATTACTCCAGAAATACTTCATTAAACACTCATGTACACTAGAATAGGAGATATTAGTCCAGAAATACTTCAATAAACACTCATGTACACTAGAATAGGAGATATTAGTCCAGAAATACTTCAATAAACACTCTTGTACACTAGAATAGGAGATGTTAGTCCATAAACACCCTCAATAAACACTCATGTACACTAGAATAGGAGATGTTAGTCCATAAGAACCCTGAATAAACACTCATGTACACTAGAATAGGAGATTTTAGCCCATAAACACCCTCAGTAAACACATCTATATGCAGAAATAGCAGATATGCGTCCAATATCCACCTTAACAAACGCTCTAACACAATAACAGAGTCCATAATTTATAAACTACCTCCGGAAACACTCCACCTAATACACCTAAATGTAAACGTGTCAGCATTAGCCAGCTGTCTAATTGCGTACTATAATCCCTCAGGCCTGTTGTTAGAAGCAGGAAACAATGCAAATCAGCAAAATAAAAGTTTACATACACTACAATTAACACGAATGCAAAATGCAATCTATAAATGTACGACCGGGGTCAAAGTGGCGTCCAGCGCCTGCACTCATTGGACGCATGCGAAGGCACACTAAATTATGTATGCTTAGTGAGCAGATGGAGGCTCTGGCATTTGTGATCTGTATCCACAGCCAGAGGGTTCAATAATAGAGCAACACAACATAAATAACATCCACTTTACCAGAACACATTAAGGGGAAATGTAATATGCCGCAGTCAGTTCCCCCCAGTGCTTTCCTGCACAGTCATTTCACTCGTCTCAGATGTTGGGAACGGAAGTTCAGAAGTAATGAGACAGGGACAGAGCTTCAACGGTGAAGTTTTTGCAGGTGTTTAAAGGAGTAACAGGAGTGAAATTACTGATAAATGTCATAGCCAAAGCCATAGGCCATAGCCGGTGCACTGATGCCACGGTAAAGATGTTGGACAAGGCCAGTATCCAGGAAACTAACACCGTGGCTGCAATTTTAGAGGACGAACGTGTCCAGCACACTCATGCCGCAGTACTGACTTTGGGACAATTTTGTTAACAGGCTGAAGATGCACTGTTCAGACACAATCATTGATGGTTAAATTAAGTAGTAATTAACTAATGTTAGGGGGGTCGGGGTCAGGGGTAGCGCCTGTCCGTAAAACGAATTGCATGTCCTCCAGGACCCCGAAAAGTGCGGAGAAAGGAGGTGGTGTTAAAAGTCCATTTGCTGGACAAACATCACAGGCCAGTCAGCTTTAGATTAAACACAAAAAGTGTATGTCACACTGCTGCTGCCAGAGTACCCATGCCATCCCCCGTCCGCCGTTGAAAATGACTACAGCGGGTGCAATCAAGCAACCCCTGGATGTCATGTAGAGTCCACGACTCAGCAGGTCAGAGATGTCTTGGCAGCGCTTGGATACAAAGAAGGTGGGTGTTCGTAATAGTTTGTCTCCGAAGTTGTTCACCGTTCACATTTCAAGAATTTCAAAGAGTTTTCAAACATTTTCACATTGAGGGTGATGTATTTTCTAGCTCAAAGGTCAACATCATCATATGGAGGAGGTCATTCTCTTGCAGCTTTCTTCACATGAATAATAAAACTCCTCCGTGGAATATCAATGCTTTTCCAGTATGTGGTCTTAAAGGTCACTGCATATAGTACAAAAGAGAACACAGTAAAACTAAATGCACACAAAGTGAATAGCGGTGCTATTAATGTTTCTTTGCACGTTTAGAAATGGTTCTTGATGGAATTTGAATCTGAACAGAACATCTACACTCCTGAGGAAAGGTCTTACCTTGGACATTGTATAGAAAAGGGTGTTATACTGTGTATATCCTATTCGCCAGATCATCTCTGTCTCACGGGTCTCTGAAGAGACTGCAGCCCATCTATTGATGAACACTTTATGTTGGCCATCCTCTAGTCTTTCGAGGTATCGGGACACCAGCTCATTCAATGTTTAATTTTCTGAAATTAAGGGTATTATAAAGAGCTTATCCTGCTTTTGTTGCTGTCTCTACTGTCCAGGGAACGTGTTCTACTAGATTCTGGAGCATTGCTGTAAGGATCTGATTGCTTTCAATGCATACAATAGCCACAATGTTGGATGAACACCTCCTCACCCCATAAAATATTCAATATCGGCTGATAGACTTCTAGATTTCTGCATTCATCTGACTGAATACAAGTGTATTATTTGTGAATTACTTGTTTGCTTAGGGTCATTGTCTTTCTGCATAATCCATATTCTCCTGAGATACAGCTCACAGGAAATGTCAGACCTACAATTTGCTGGTATCATTCAGAATTCATTGCTCCATCAATAATGGAAAACCTTCCTTGCCCACATGCAGCAAAACGGGTCCAAACCTGGTGTTCGAATTACAAGAATATTGCGGTCATATGCGTCTCTGACCACCTCTGAATGTGATCTGAGTGATCATGTTTCAGTCCGTCCTCAAGACACATTCTAACCCATTCACACATGCTATGAGCAGACCACCCAGGATGCATGTTAATGCCAGGACTAAAAGGGGTCTAATTTATTGTCTCAGAGCCACAAAGGCTGCCAACAGACGATGAGCGACAAAAAAAAGCAAAAAGGAACTTTTGTTGACATTTTTTGTACGAATAAGGAAAGCAAACTAGCCATCATTATGAGGTTCTACTCTACACATTCACATGTCAGGGGTACCTGGCTGTAGTTACATCCTGTGGTGTTTTGTGGATGTGTGCTCCAGGTCCTAGTGCCAGGATGTCCCACCCAGTCCCTGATCTACAAGGCTTCTTGCTGCGTACAAAATAGTGACAGCCTTCCTCACCTTAGGGTGCATT
Organism: Acestrorhynchus altus; assembly: GCA_034509495.1. NCBI lineage: Eukaryota > Metazoa > Chordata > Actinopteri > Characiformes > Acestrorhynchidae > Acestrorhynchus > Acestrorhynchus altus. The sequence goes on along the minus strand of CM067517.1, from coordinate 27,875,275 downwards.
CAGACAGCGTGAGAAATCCATGTGGCACATTTGCAAAGCAGAGCAGATCTCTTTTTTATGGGCTTCAACTTAACTGGACATACTAAATGAAGTAGCGCCTGGAGCTGCTTTCAGAAGGAAAAGGATCACTGATAGCAAAATCGAGTACAGTACAAATGTGAGTGGCTGAGTTTGGAAACTGCGGTTAGGAGAGAGTAAGCTGCAGTAGACTAGAAGGTCTAATATATACTCATCATCACCAGTGCCATACTGATCTGAAAATTCAGATTCAGAAATTGGAAACTTAAATATAAAGGTGTTACAAAGAGTTTGTTAAGAGATGCAATAGAACACACTCTGTGGGTTAGTTAAACACTGTTTTCTAGATTCATAACTCAGGATCAGAGTCACCTACAGCCACGAAAAACACAGCATAGCAAACAGACGTACCATATCTAACCACGGTCTCATCATTGTGTGATGAATTATCAGTGAGTAATCCACTGGTTTCCAACTGAATTAAATCCCAGTTTAAAGGCCAAAGGAGCTTCCAGTGCATGTTTACTGCTCTGTCCACGTGAACATGATCAACCTGCATACAGACTCTGACTGATCAGTGAGAGGGGGTGGGCTAATATCATCACTGACCCAGATATTGGAAAATAAAAATACAAAGAACAGATATTCTGAGAAGGAATTATTCTCCAAAAAAAAAAAAAAAAAAAAAAAAAAATTGGACCAATAAGAAGAACATATTATAATAAATATACTTGTCATTCTAATGATTACAAATAATTCTTTATTATTATTGTGTTTTGAACTCAAAAACATCCCAGATGATCAACTTCTAACAGGATTTCAGATGTAAAGTGTTTTATTTAGTCCTTATAAACAAAAAGTACAAAAAAAAGCTTGGGTTTCAAAGGTTAATTAAAATACAAAAGGTCCTGTCAGAGGAAATTTTCTGAAATGAAGGTCCAGAACATCATAATTTCTAACTGGCATAATAATTCAGAACCATATTCTGTATTAATAACTTTATAGCTCCTTTCTCCCATTATATTGTCCATCCTCCTCCACTCGAGGCATAACCAGCAAGCTGATTGGCTGTTTTTGTTGAAGGATGAGACTTTATCTGAAAACAGATGCAACGTCAAGAATTAAAAAACTCCCAATCATAGTCCAACTGAGGACATAACACTCTCATCCCATAAATGTTGTCTGGTGCCAATAACTGTATGTGTGCACAGCACTGATTGGCTGAATTGTGTCGTATGTAATACGTACAAGGCATGTGATTGGTCTGTGAGTTTCCAGGGCTGCTAAACTTGTACCATAAAGGCTTGAAAAGTGAAAAAAAATGCTATTAAAATTGATTAGTGTTCAGTATTTATCAGTTAAATCACCTACAGGACCAGGTTCGGACAGGACAGCATATGGGTCCTGACTGCAGTGCTCTTATTAGTGACCTCACATAGAATAACTTTTCACACTTCACACATTTCCCAAGGAACCTGAAGAAAAAGACGTCCAAATGTCCACATCATCTGACCATGACACTGACTTAGACCTTTTGTTCTTAAGAAGATCTAAGAACCCATGGTTCTTTATGGAACTCATAGGGATTCTTATATGGGATCCCACAATGAATCTTTTGTGGAACCACCTTGTTAAGAGTGTGCTGCTGCTTTTAATTCTGAAGGTTCTGCATTGAGATCAAGTTTGTTCCATAACTGAATTTACTGAATATCCAAGGTAATTTCCACATTTTTCATTATTCCACCTGACTATTCATGGGGAAGCTGTGTGTGTGTGTGTGTGTGTGTGTGTGTGTGTGTGTGTGTGTGTGTGTGTGTGTGTGTGTGTGTGTGTGTGTGTTTGTAAATTACATTTTCAAGTTGCTCACACAATGGAGCATTGTAATGGGTTGTGATCACGGCAGTTTCACAATGTTCCATATGAGTCCACAGGTCATTATCCTGACCTACTGATGAAATTCTGGCTGAATATGAGACCACATTTGAGGCAGAGAGAGGGCCGGTCATTGTGTTAATGATTATGTCCCATATAACCATAATCATAATCATAAGCTATCATTGGGCTGGCAAAAGCATGAAACGGGGATGGACTAGAGACTCAATCAGGAGTCTGGCAAGCAGATTTCAGCTGAAGTCCATAGATGAACTAAGAGGTCATCCAAAGAACACACAGAAGGAGGAGAAAGTCCATGTGTACAGCCTGCTGACGCTAAGCCCATATGGTGGTGCAGCATCATGTGGATATGTCCCTCAGTGAGGACTGAGTAAAATATGAAGGTGGTGCAGCATCATGTGGATATGTCCCTCAGTGAGGACTGAGTAAAATATGAAGGTGGTGCAGCATCATGTTGAGAAGATGTTCCTCAGTGAGGACTGAGTAAAATATGAAGGTGGTGCAGCATCATTTTGAGGAGATGCTCCTCAGTGAGGACTGAGTGACGTATGGAGGTGGTGCAGTGTCATGTTGAGAAGATGCTGTTCCTCAGTGAGGACTGAGTGACGTATGGAGGTGGAGCAGTGTCATGTTGAGAAGATGCTGTTCCTCAGTGAGGACTGAGTGAAGTATGGAGGTGGTGCAGCGTCATGTTGAGAAGATGCTGTTCCTCAGTGAGGACTGACTAAAATATGAAGGTGGTGCAGCATCATGTTGAGGAGATGTTCCTCAGAGTCGACTGAGTGAAGTATGGTGGTGGTGTAGCATCATGTTGTGGAGATGATGTTCCTCCATCTTGTTTGGCGATGCAAATTTAAAAGTGTCTCTAACCTTGATAAAACCCAAGCTGAGGGGATTCACAGAGGCCTTGAGGGGTTGCCACTGAGCGTGTAGTTGAACACACAGTGTGTCAGCTCTGAACCAGTGTGTCTTCGGTGAAATAACACATGCTCAGCTCCAGGCTAAGTGAATGCACTTGAAAGCGTCTTTGGGATTCGAGTGAAGACCAAAAAAAGTATGTGACAGGTTTTCTTAGAGGCCAAGTTCAAAAGCATTGTCTATCCTGCAGATGAAGGTGGAACTTTCCAAACAAGATAGAAAACACAAGGAGTCACAAGAAATGGGGGTGGAGTGAGGTGGGGTGAGTGAGCAGAGTGATCTTCTCTCTACTGGTGTTACAAACGCTGAAGCACACACTGAGCCAGGCTGATGATTTCCCTCAGCTCTAAGAGGGGGCGGGAAGTGCACTCTCCAGACACAAGCATCATTTCTTATCTAATACTTGGAAATGTTCCATTATCGTAATGACAGCAGATAAGTATTGGTTCAAATCTGTGTGTGACTCCTTCAACGGGCATAACACACTCATGTTCAAATAAATAGCTGCACCTAGAATGAAACTGGTGGGTAGGTTTGACAGGGTAGGTAGGAAGGGCCTTGTCGCTGTACCTGACTGACTATATAAGGTCATTCCATTGAAAGTACTTGCAATTCTGACTCGTGCACTTGTGTTGGTAGCATCCTTTGCCAGCAAACAATGTCTCACAGAAGAGACTGAAAGCAATTTGAGCAGTTAAAAACGTTCAAGAGGAATGTCATCGTAGGGCTCCAGAAGGCAGGACAGTCTTACTGACTTGCACACTTTTGGTGGCAGTGAATAGAAGAAGGCACACACCAGCTACGTGAAGGGTCTGGAAGACCTACGCTAACCACATCTGCAGAACATTCAAGCTGCATGAGATGGATCATCACAGGACACCATTAGGAACCTCTACAACTCCACGCAGAGATGTCTGGCATGTTGTGTTAAACCCGACGCTGTACTGAGAGACACCACTTCTGTATGTTTAGACCTTAAAGGGGCTTATACTTGTACTTGTGAAAATACGCTATATGACCAAAAGTTTGTGGACACCCCTTCTAATGAAAGCATTCAGCTACTTTAAGTTGTACCAGTTGCTGACACAAATGTGCAATGTATGCACAGCTTGTCTAGTCCCAGGAGAGAAGTTCTGCCAAAAGAAACGGACTCTCTGGATGTTGGGGACGAGGTGGAGTGGTGATCATCCAGCACCCATACATATACAATTTGGGCAAAAGTACTGGGACACCAGTTCATTCATTGTTTCTTCTGAAATAAAGGACATTTGTAGCTCCTACTGTTGAGGAAAGGTTTTCTACTAGATTTCCGAACATTGCGGTCAAGATTTGATTGCATCCAGTGACAAGCATTAGTGAGGTCAGGATATGTTAAGCTGTGGAACGGTGTCTGTAAGTCTGTGCTGGTGCTGGCAGGTGGTTTTAGATGATCTAACCTAGTCTTTGGCAGTCATGTTATGACCAATGTGATTGTCTAGCTTGTCTTGTGTCTGTGGAGAAGTACAGCCAACAGAATAGGACTTTGGAGCAGATTGACATGAACCTGTTGGCACCATGCCTAGAGCAGTATAAAGACCCCAGTACTGAGCTGTGGAGCAGGGGACAATGGCAGCTGCAGTGTACATGTTAATTCTGACCATTCTGGTCGACTTTCCAAGTTAGATTGGTCATGCTGATAGACCAGCTATGCCATCAACCTCAAACATACCCTGTCCTGAGCCACTTTTACAGGTCATTGCATTTTGCAGATGAGTTGTACCAGTAGCTCTTGTTGCTCTACAGATGTAACAACCTTTACTGGCATGTTCTGAAACTCAGCTCAACCCACAGCCCACAATGTCCTTTACTTTCCTATTTAAGATCAGTGATGGAGTCCACCAGCCTGTCCACTCTAAATGATTGAAATCCCGGTCATTATTTATACAGTGAGGGCATACTCAAAGAAAGTCTCCTTTCTGCTTCTGGAGACCAGCTGCCTTGCTCAGATTTCTGAATTTATTGAGACGGTAGAGGAATGCAAAAAAAAAAAGAGACTATGCTCTGGACAGTGCCTGTAGCTGCCCAAACCCAAAGCTCTAGCCCCCGCTGTCAGAGTAAAGGCAAAGAGCTGCAGTACTATGAATAAATAAGTGACACCATGACACTCTTTAAGTAATCCAGCCATGATATACCTGCAGCAGAGGCTCTGCAGCTTCCAGAGTATAGCCAAGCTGAGAACAATAAATCTCAGACATTAGTTTGGTTTGGTCTTGATTGTTTAAATATGTGAGTGAGATCACCGTGGCCAGATCCAAAGAGCTCTCTGAGGCCTTCATAAAGAAGGTTGTAGATGCAGATCAGTCTGGGAAGGGATTTACGATTTACAAATTACAATCGTTCCACTGTCTGGAAAAGAATTTACACATGGAGAACATTTAAAACAACTGCCCACATGGCCAGATCAACCACAAGATGAGTAAAGAAGAGCCAACTATCCTAAAATCTTCATCACGGACCTACAGGTAGCTCTCACAACAGCTGATGTTAAAGTGCAGCTTCTACCATCAGAAAGAGGCCAGACAAGTTTGATTTTCATGGGAGGTTTGCAAGGAGGACACCATAAGGTAAGGATTAGAGGTGTAGGTTTAGGTTCAGGTGTAGGTTCAGGTAATATAATTGCGTGGTAAGTCATTAGACATGGTGCCAATAGCTCCATGTTGGTTTATCTGCCCCAGAGAGTCCTATTTTATTGGCAGAAGTTCTCTAAAGTGACTTGAAAAGCTTTATTAGAAGGGGTGGACACAGTGAAAATCCAGCCTGGTTGACACAGATGTGCAAATGCACACCCAGGTCGTTTAGATGTAGAGTAGTACTGCCAACAGAATAGGACTCTTTAGAACAGATAAGCATGAATCTATTGGCACCATGCCTAATGTCAGGCGTGGGCTAGAGGGCATAAAGCCCCCAGTATTGAGCTGTGGAGCAGTGGAACTGTGTCCTAAGGAATGATGGAGCTCCATCCAATACTTTAGGGATGAGTTGGGGAGTTGGGGATGAGGTAGGGTGGTGATAACAATCTGGAGCCTTGGCAAAACGTGCAAACTTCTGTTCCATAGATGAAAGTGAACGTCAGGAGTCTTGACACTCTCTATAAGCTACGGCTCTCTGTGTGGACATTCTTCAAGACACAGCTGTCTGTCTGTCCAACTTTCTTCCCACAAAGACAGAAAGTACCCCTTTGAGAGAAATATTAAGAAATGCCACCACTATAAAACACAGTAATGAGGGCCTGCTCACGGAGGAACGTCTGCATTGATCAAAGCATCTGGATCTTTTTAATCATAAGGGACTGCTCATCTGCATCAAACATCTAAACGTCTCTAAGTACAGAGAACAGAGATGAGTCAACACTAAGATATGGGAATCAATGCGAGTAAGGCAACACAAACCTTAAAGCTAATGACTTTAAAGTGTTATATTCCTTACAAAGGTGTGACATCACGTAGACTTGGACAGATGTGCAAATGCACATGAACCTATTGACACTACGCCTAATTTCAGGTGTGGGCATTAAGGGTATACATCAGTTGAAAATATATCATTCTCCATCCATCCATCTTCTAATCTCTATCTTCTCTGAACCACTGCATGGCAAAAACCGCCATTTGGACAGAGGGTTGTCTTATGGGTCTTTTCCACTGCATATTACCTACACTACTCTACTCGAGCTTTTGGTACCTGCTGGAACCGGGTTTTTTTTAGTCCCTGTCTGTGGTTCCAAGTGAGCTGAGTTACCAAGCAAAACTGATCACTGAGAGAATCACAACACTACATGAAGCACTGCAGACATCCAGTGTTATCACTATGCTTTGTGTAATTGTGTTTATACTGTTTAGATTAAATAAAATTAAACAAATTTTTTTAACACAGTAACATTACATTGTCTTTATATCAGGATATATTCTACTCTCGCTACCTGGCTGGACATGCAGGAGAGAGCCCGGAGTCTTTAAATATAGAGTTGTGTAATAAAACGACATATAGAAGGGGATATATGTCACCTGTGTACTTTTTTTTAAACTTAAAAATAACAATTATAACTAAGCTATTCTAGCTAGCTGTGCTGGCAAAATGCATTTTATTTACCACAGATTCTTTATTTTACTCTTTTAATAGGGTAGCTTTAAACAAAATAACCATTTTAAATTCTGAAAACTTAACAGATCATTTAATTTATTCTCTATAAACGTATATAACCCATTTCATATTACAAAAACTCATTTTGGGCAGGTGCCCCAGAATATTTTCGGACTTGCCAGCTTTAGGGAGCCACTGTGTATATCATATAATATACGGGAGACTCCCGGAACTTCCAGGAGACTTGGGATGTCTGCATTGCCTTATTGCTTAGCAACCAGCAATTTCAGAGGGAACCTGATTTAGTGGTAGAAAAGAAAACAGGTTCCAGAACACAAAAAAATGCTCCATTATTCTGTCAGAACAATTTATATTTGTTCAAAAGTCAAGTACAGACCTTGTATTGATATCTTCAGTAGTTCACTGGCCACTATTGTCCATGCTCTAAGTTGTATCTGGCTTTTGGGACCAGTTATATCATTGTAGGCCTGAGAGGTTGAGACCGGCAGGTAGGAATATGAATTATAAATCACCTAAGGGCTGGAATTCTAATCACACTACACTTACAACTGATCTCCCTTATCAGATGATTCAAAGCATCTCAAAAGCCTATCTACTGAAACCTGCCAAATGTCCTGATATCACCCTACGCTCTCCACATGCAAAGGCATGTCAAGCCTTGTGTTTGCATATAACACCATGTTAAAGCTGTGGATAATGGTGGCTCTGTTGGGATCTTCCGCAAGGCCCTTACCCCCTCTCTGCTCCAGGGGTGTCATGGCATGGCTGACCCCAGTTCTGGACAGCTCAAAGCGAGTGTGCTCTATATCAGGGGACATGTCTTCTAAGACAGAGCCCCCTGATATAGACTAGCGGTGCAAATTATGAACACCACATGAGGTCAGGTTCATTAGTTGAGTCTATTGTCTGCAGACCCTGGATTTTGCTATTAGTCTAAGTAGTCTCCATATGTCTTTCTCTGCCCCTGATTTTCCCCCTCACCTATATCCCCCTCAGCTTTCATCCTGAGAGGAATAACATGGGAATCCATCAGGAACAATCACTCATTCAATCTGCCATCCAGTCCATCTGGCACCTTCCTTTGCACTGACAGATATTCCCTTCAGCTGATAAATTCCCCTCCTTCACAGCAATCAGACAAAACAATCGTTCTGTTCACGTCTTGCAGTTGAATATGTTCCCCCACTCTTCGGTACAAAGGCTCTATGACTGTGCAGCAAGGGCGATTGTGTCTCTGGTGGGGCTTTAAGGGGTGTTTTAGATCATTATCCTGTTGCAGAAGCCTCCTATTTCTAGCTCCAGCCTTTTAGCAAGTGGTTTGACAATTGCCTTGAATTGCTTTTTCTTAATAACAGTTGGCACAGTGAAAATCACAAGCTAAACCATCTTCTGACAGCCTTCCCCTGCCTTTTGGCCATTGATCACTTTTTAACGTTTTGACTTGAGGTGGGTCATCCAGGTCCAGCAAATAAATGCTGCCTGGACTGGGTTTCGATTTAGACCTGGACCGCCCACCTCCTGATTTTCAGAGCTATATGGTACCAGTCCACTTGCACTGTTTTGACCTCTCTAGTTGCTTTCCTTCTTTTGACTTTCCCATGAAGATTCGATTTGTCCAAGCAATGCTGCATAGTAGAATAGTGCACCGCATTCCTGACTCGACTAACTTCAATGCAGTTCCTTGACCATCATATGGAGGTTCTGATCTACCTTGATCTTTTGACTGTCCAGTACATAAGCAATTCCTTCAAGCAGGTTTTTTTTTTTTGGACATTCACCTGAACACTTGAACACTCCCTTCTGTTAGCCTTCCCCTGCCTTGTGGCCATCCATAACTTTCACTTTCAGATTTCCAGACAACTGCTTGGAGGATCCCATGGTTGCTGAGTGTTCAGAAAAAGTTGGAGAAGTCGGAGAGTTTGTCATTTGTTTCAGCTGACAGTTCCTAATTACAACTGGTCTCGTGACGGAAGCTTATTGATTGCTAGACAAAACACTGGCATGCATATTCATGCACATACATTGAGCTGTGTACGTGTTACGCTTCTATTAAGTCTATGTCTGTAGCAAATTAGGTAGCTCTTATGCAAACATTTTACCTGGCAGCTTCACAAGCACCTGAAGCATCTGCTTCTCCACAGCTTCATTACCGAGCCGTTTCTCTGGGTAAGGCTGTTCCGGCGTTGGCATCCCCTTCACAAAAGGGCATGAGCAGATATGCTGACATTTGGGTGGGTGTTTTAATTTAATGCATTTTGTAAAATAGAGTAACTGCTTAACTCAATATTAAGAGACACAGAGATTGGTACTAATAAGGATTTCTGCTTTAGTTGAGGACGTAGTGTAGCTTAATTACTTTTGAAATAGTCCTGCTCCATTCGGTCAGGTTCATTCCTACGGCTGCATCATGACGAGATGCAATTACCTGCACTATCCTCCAGCTTACTTACACACTCGTCTCCTATATGGGAAAGCAACAGGTTCAGGCATCCCTGCCAAGACTCTGTGGGATACCCCAGCATGAGTGATGACATGCCAAACCCACTCAATCACTGCTTCACTCCGAGCGACCTTTCTGGCTCCTCTCAGCTGGAGGAACCTCCATAATAGCTGCAGTGTACCGAAAGCTCAGTTTCTATAAACCATCTACATCCACAGACATTCCATTCTCTGGGCACAAAAGGGTCTTCTTTAGTGACAAAGCAGCGAATCGGTGGGCCGCACCAGTCATTGTCCTGCAAATGCCACACTAAAACCGGCAGTTCAGCTGGAGAGGATACTCATAGCTGATACAAAAGAGATATATTCACTCGGAGGACGATGCGATCCCACAGCTGATGCACCTATCTCAAAGGGAGGCATCATAGGAAGGATAAACACGGAGTAACACTGTAGAATACTGGATGCTACTTTTTATAGACTTCATAACTCAGGATCAGAGCAACATACAGACATGGAGGAGCTTCCAGGGCATGTTTACTGCTCTGTCCACATGTACATGCTCAACCTGCATACAGACTCTGACTGATCAGAGAGAGGGGGCGGGGCTGATGCTCAACCTGCATACAGACTCTGACTGATCAGAGAGAGGGGGCGGGGTTAAAGACATCACTGACCCAGATATTGGGCTATAGACAAAAAAGGGAAGTAAGGGGCTGTTTCTTTTCTCACACAGTGTTCAAATTTCAGAATAAAAGTCATGAGAAGGGATAATACTGTTATATACATGAAAAAAAATAATAAAGGATTTTCATGTTCAGCTCAAAAACACTACACTTCAATTTCCAAAAGGATTTTATTTAAGTTCTTATAAACCAAAAAGACAAAGAAATGTAGGTGCAACATTTATTTATCAAATCAAAATCATACAAAGATTTAAATTCTGTTAATATCCACCTATCAAATGAAGACACATTTGAGTAGCCTAGGATCTCTTTTACCTGAAAATAACAATATCTGGTATGTGTGACAGTCTCCTGTCAAATATATATATTAAGGACAGGCTGGGACGGTCAGGGAGTCACAGTGAGTGGACACACTCCAGTTTAAATGCTGTAATCCTGTTAGCACACACTATGAAATCAAACTGAATTTGCCTCTGGATATCTCGGACATCTGGAACAAAGTGGATTCCCAGGCCTGCATTCGTTTCACAAGCAAGAAAGAGACACCATTAATCAGCATCATCAGACACATAATATAATGCTGCTTTATGTTATGTATTAATGCATCATGCAGTGGTTCCCAACAATGGTTCTGAAAAACTCCCTGTACTATGCATTTTCATGGTTCCTCTACACTGCAAAAACTAAAAAAGAACTTTAGGTGGTGACAACCAAATGATTTCAACTCAAATAAATGCTTTGTAACAAATATTGGTTTATTTATAGTATTTGTTTGGGGTTAATATAGACAGTTCAATCATTAGAACCCTAGGTCAATATTGTGGGATGTTTTTTTAGTTTTACATACTTTTATTCACCAAAAATGTAGAAGTATTTTTAGTGAACAGTCACACATACCAGATATTATTTTCAGGAGATCCAAGACCAAAATAACACTAAATTTAACTGAATTTGCATGAATATTTATTGCATGTTTTGATTAAAAAACTACTTATGGATAGAATTTTTATGTATGTATTTATTAGGCATAGATTGCATTTTTGAGGATCTGGACAGCTAAAACAGCTGGTTTGGTTTGGGGCTGCTTTCCTGTCTCACGTCCAGAAGAGCTTGTTAATATTAACCGGCCTATGAATTCTAGATTCTACAGGAGAATACCAGGGTATCTGAATGGAAAATAAAGCTTATCTGTTAGGGGGTCAGGCAGCAAGACAATGATCCTAAACACACATGTATGTTTTTAACAAAATGGTTAAAGTAGACCAAACTCAATATTTTATTTAGGGGTGTATCAATATCTTTTCTGATGACTTTTATTCTGAAATAGCCCCTTCCTTTTTTCTGTAACCCAATATCTGGGTCAGTGATATCATTAGGTTCATCTTAATTTCATCAGGGTGAGCATCAACCCCGCCCCCTCTCTCTGACCAGAGTCTGTATGCAGGTTGAGCATCAGCCCCGTCCCCTCTCTCTGATCAGTCAGAGTCTGTATGCAGGTTGAGCAGCAGCCCCACCCCCTCTCTCTGATGAGTCAGAGTCTGTATACAGTTGAGCATCAGCCCCGCCCCCTGTCTCTGATCTCTGCACTGGAAGCTCCTTTGGCTGCTTTGAATTATAAACTGAGATTTAATTCATTTGGAAAATTGCAAATTTTAGCTGATAATTCAACACACAATAAAGACCTGTATGTCATGACCTGTTCTTTGTTATGATATATGAATGATATATGAATTGTGTCTGTATTTTTCCCAGCTGATCCTAGAATACAGCAGGTAACAGATTCTATACTGTAACAATTGTTCTTTATTACAAAAAAAAAAAGAAAAAAGAAAGAAAAAGGTCAGGATTAGGTTTATCAGCAAATATGGCACTTTTTTCATGCTAAGAATGTTTCTAATTTTAGTCTTTGAGAAACAGGACAGCTGAATAAATTAACAGCAAGGTTTTGTCCTCCTTTAAGAAGAAGAATATCTCATCCCAGCACACTGAGATAAGAGGAGAAAAGGACGAATTTGGCCCGGAGCAAAGCCTTAAAGCTCAACGCAGTAATTAGCAAATCTTAAACATGTTTATTTGCCATCATGCTGACAAGCGTCCCTAATTATTTCAGACAGTAGGAAAACAAGTGCGGAAGGAAAGTGGAGCCTGTGGGAAGTGTGTGGTGGGATACTATTTGCATGTGTGTACGAGGAGCCCGCCAGACTGACTTTATCTACACTGATAAGGTTTATTTTGTCTTATGTGGAGAGCGTCTCTGCTTTTGACTGTCAATAGCAAATAAAACAGTGGTTAACACATCTAGCCTAACAAGATCTTTCCACTGTGATTTAGACCAGAACTTTGTGCATATGAGGGTCTGGGATAAGTTTTCATCAGTAATTGGACCCCTGGTTCTCATCTTTGATCTGAACCACTTTGGGCCAGACCATTATGGCCAGAAATCTGAGTGCTGAGTGGACACTCAGCAAATTGATGTGCGAGGACGAAGAATGCTATCCCATCTGGGTTAAACCCACAGAAGCTATCCAGTGTCAGAAATGTTTAATGATGATTACGGGAAGAACGTGTCACAACGCACGATGCAACACTCCCTTCAAAAGCCCCTAGAATCCATATGCAAGCAATGGAACCAAACCTTGGAAGATATCACCAGGTCCGATTAGTCCTGCTTTCTTTTATATCACACTGAGGACTGGTTACGTGTGTATTGTTCACCAGTTTATGGTACCAGAACAGACTCAGGGTTGAAGGCAGGCCGGGGAAGATTGTGTGGTAGTGTGACCGCTCTGGGTAATGATCTTCTGGAAAACAGGACCCAAGCATTCACAATGACATCATTCTGACACCAAAGAAAACTACCACCCACGTGAAATTTGCTAAAGATCATGTGGATGAGCCAGAGGCCTGCTGTCAGAATGTGGCTTGGACAAATGAATCCAACATAGATCCTGTTTTTTTTTTTTTTTTGGTTTGTTCAATCGAAAAACATGTTCTTTGGAAAATATCTCATGCTGTTAAACATGGGGGTAGCAGTATTATTTGGGGCTGATTTGCTGCATTTGTTGCATCATGTCAAGGAGGGCTTCCCATTATTAATTCAAATTACTAGTCCAGACTTTAACCCAACAGAAATGTTGTGAAAGAATTTCAAAAAAGCAGGAAGTCAGTTTTGGGACAACTGGAAACCCTTAGTTTAGGCTTTGGTTAATGTTAAGGTTAGGGTTAGGTTACGTTTAGGTGATGGAAGAGGTTAAGGTTAGAGCTAGGGTGAGGGTTAGGTTAAGTTTAGGCGATGGAGGAGGTTAAGGGTAGAGTTAGGGTGAGGGTTAGGTTAAGTTTAGGTAATGGAGGAGGTTAAGGGTAGAGTTAGGGTAAGGGTTATGTTAAGTTTAGGTGATGGAGGAGGTTAAGGATAGAGTTAGGGTAAGGGTTAGGTTAAGTTTAGGTGATGGAGGAGGTTAAGGTTACAGTTAGGGTAAGGGTTAGGTTAAGTTTAGGTGATGGAGGAGGTTAGGGTTAGAGTTAGGGTAAGGGTTAGGTTAAGTTTAGGTGATGGAGGAGGTTAAGGGTAGAGTTAGGGTAAGGGTTAGGTTAAGTTTAGGTGATGGAGGAGGTTAAGGGTAGAGTTAGGGTAAGTGTGGGTTCTGGTTAAGGATAGGGTTAGGAAAAGGTTAGGTTTAGGTTGAAGTGCAGTTTTTGGTAAAATTACTCTTGTTTTGTGTGTTAGGATAACATCCCTAATTTGTTTGTATGCAGGAGGTTCACACGGTATTTAGTACAAAATACTCTTTTGGTGACACATGTACAAACCCCTTTCGAGACCAGACTCGTTTATTTATCGGCTTGTCCGTCTCTATTTTTAGGACTTAAGGGCAAAATATAGAGTATATCCATTATATTAATTAGTTGAATTGACAACTGCGCAGTAGTAGTAGCACACCAATCTTCCGCTACAAATATACACTCCATGTCCCATATGTTCACAACATGTGGTTTTGACAGGCAAAGTTTGTCAGTTATAAGTAAAAGCTGTGCAGAGTTAAATGAACAGTGGGCTCCTGCTGTTGGACGGACTGACAGAACTCGAGAAACTCTCTCCGGTATTGTTCACCTGAGCTGCTTCTGAAATACAGTGCGTTAGTGAGCATGTTTAATGCAACACAGTCTGTTCAGGGTCAAACACCCACTGCGCTGGACATTATGATGGTTGAAACATGGTTTGTGAAGTCTGGGGTATTGTACAAACTTTCGGTGAGGTATGTTCCTCGCAATTCATACCGAGGCTGTGGAAGACATACATTAAGACACACCGGATTTATAAGCTCTCTCCACACTAAGCTTATCGCTTCCCTAATTATAAGAGTCACACTAAAGCGTAATTAGCTGCATTATTGGGACCCACCTGTGACAAGGGTACCGGGTACAGTACACCACCACTGTAACAAACAGATGCTTAATGTGTAATTACACAATTAACCTTATTAACACCAAACTATCAAGAACATGCAAAACGTTTAGCTGGGCAAGGAGGCTGGTGCACTGTTCCACTGTGCAGCATTGCTGGCAAACTTCTTTGTTATGTGCATCAGTAGAATATGAGCATCACAAGGACGAAACCTTACGTGTGACATTAACACACAATATAACATCTAAAGTGTTCTAAAGAACAACCAGATGAGTTCTGAAAGTGAGTTCTCCTGACTGATGAAGTCAGAATAGAATTGGCTGCAGGAACTGCATGAAAAGCACACCTTGTCAACTGTGAAGCCTAGGGATGGACCTATCATTAATTGGTGTTGTGTCGATGCCAGTGGCACTGGCAAAATAGGACAAGTACAATGGATTCCACTCTGACTGATCCGAGTGAGGGGGGGGCTGATGATGTCGTTGATCCAGATAGATCCCAAGTGAAACTGAGAGAGAGAGAGAGAGAGAGAGAGAGAGAGAGAGAGAGAGACCAGTGCACATATTTAACCATTAAAATGATTGTATGGTCAGGTCTTAAGATTAACTCAGTCCACAGTGGTCTCTCGTCCCCCCTGGGCAGAGACGAAAAGTCTGATGGCTTCTGCTTTGTGATTGCGTTGCATAATAGGTGACTGGCATTTTGTTCATAATAGAAAGCTCTCTCTTTCTCCTTCTATGGCACTGCTGTTTCTCTCCTTTCAGCCTGTAATGGTCCTTATCCTGTTCCAGACCTCCCTTTTGCTATTCTCATGCAGCTTCTGCTCAACCTTCCTCCTGTAGGACTCTCTGGCTTTCTATAAGCTGGACTTGAGTTCCCTCTGTATGCACTTTAACTCCTCCTGCTTCTTTTCATTAAAAGCCCTCTTTTCTGCTTATTCAGGAAGTCCTTGATGTTACTGGATATCCAGGGCTTGATACTGGCAGCGTACAGTTCTCTCGGGAGCAACAGTGTCCATGCACAAGTTTGGGGAGTTCATTGTGCAGTGTGTAGCCCCCTCAATATCTTCTCCATGAGAATCCTGCAGTACACTCCAGTGAAAAGCAGGCCCTGAGAGCCTCTTTGAACATGAGGTTTCCATTGAGGCTTTAAGACAAGGAGGTCTTTGGT
The DNA here is from genome assembly GCA_034509495.1 of Acestrorhynchus altus. NCBI lineage: Eukaryota > Metazoa > Chordata > Actinopteri > Characiformes > Acestrorhynchidae > Acestrorhynchus > Acestrorhynchus altus. The sequence goes on along the minus strand of CM067517.1, from coordinate 27,859,609 downwards.
TCAGTTTTTTAAATATGATGTGATTGAAGTCATCTGATAAAACCATGAACGCCTCCAGGTGTTGAGTTTGCAGCCTTATGATGGTCATGTGTGTGACATCACATGCAGTCTGAGCGTCAGCCTGCGGGGGCATATAAACACAAAGAACTATGGCGTGGGAAAACTCCAGGCTTGTAATAGGGTTGCAGACTGACTGCCAGCAGTTCAGGGTCCTGACAGTAGATTGTCTCATTCACCATCACTTGCCTTGGGTTACACAATCAGTCCGAGACCCCCAGGGTCGCAGTCCTGCCAGCTCTCACGCTAGTGAATCTGGGAATGTTTATGTTAGTGTCTGGAATATTGCCAGTTAGCCAGGTCTCTGAAAGACACACAAGGCTGCATTCCCGGTAGATCTTCTAGTTTTCCCAAAACTGCTGAGTGGAAAGATGGTTTGTATCTCCTGCGTCTCTTCTTCCACTTAGTCTTTAGCTTTGCACCACCGCTGCAGCCCCTGTACTGGTGTCTCAGCTCTTCTAATATGGAGAGCTTTGTGCCAGAGAGTCTCCACAACCTTGTCACCAGGTCATTGGTTATCCTTCCTTGCACCTTTAGTAGGTTCTTACCACAACATACTGGGAACATCCCACACAACCTGCCTGATGTTTTCGAGATGATCTAACCCACTTGTCTAAAACACCACAGTTTGCTTCTTCATCTCCGATTCTTAAGCTTGTCGATTCATTTTCTGGTTAATACATGATATGGACAAAAGTATTGGGACACCTGTTCATTAGTTGTTTCTTCTATAATCGAGGGTATTAAAAAGACTCGACTGCATTCAGCGCCAAGAGCATTGAAGGGATGTCAGACGATCACCTCATCCTTGACTTCCCAACTCATTCTGAAAGAACTGGATGGGGAACCATCGACTAAAAGTCGCTGAATAGATTCTTGAGAAGAGGTGTCCACAAACATTTGCATATATAGTGTAGATCCAACCCCTGACGGCTGCCATTGGAAGCAGAACCAAATGTTATTCCCTTCACCCATCAGTGAACCTGATGGGTGAATGCTGACCCAGCACGGGGTTATGGAAACGGCCCAAACTGGGTTCCATTCAACCCAACATTGTTTTTAAATGCGAGAGGCATCTACAACATCATTAAAATTTCCTCATTGCCTCTGAAAAATCTGGTGAATGATCCCTTAATGGCAGTTTGCACAGCTTCTATAGTGTCTCAGAGAATCAACCAGGCAATTATAAAACAGCAGCAACGGCCACAGTGTGTCTACTCTACTGGATTACAGTGGAGATAAAGGCATAACTGTGCACAGTGGCAATTTCTTTCCATTCTGACTAAACACACAACAGAGAACAGTGTGTGTGTGTGTGTGTGTGTCGGTGGGTGTGTGTGTGTCTATGTGACCTGTTTGAAATGGTTCTGCATGTGTATTCAACAGAATATCTCCCAGCAGTGAGATGCAGCTCAGTGTGTCTGAACTGAAGGTGGAATCTGTAGATGATGTAGATGATGACTACCACTGCTATACGTACCATGTGCAGAACAATTCTGACCTTTATTCTCCTGTTTGAGCTGTAACTAGATGAGAGCAGCCCACAAGTTAAGGGATCCACCAATAGCACGACTGCAATGGTGTCGTACCAGACTGTCATAGAGTCACTCAGAACGGCAGCAGGTCATCTTCAGTGATGAGTCCTGCTTTTGTCTTGGAAGACCAATTAATCCATGCGTGGAGGCAGCATTCACAACAGCGAGATCAACGGTTTGCTGTCACGTGTCCAGAAGTTCTGTATGATGGCAGATCATCTTTGATCTTCATTAGAGGCACTTTGACAGTCCAACGTTTTTTTAATGAGGTTCTGCAACTAGTGGTTCTACCTTTTCTGAACACACACTCCAGTGCTCTATTCCAACAGGATGCTCGTCCACATACTGCTGCCATCTCTAGATCTTGCCTTGAAGACACAGATACTATGCCATGGTCGGTCTCATCTCCAGATCTGTCCCTGATTGAAAATGTGTGGGATGCTATTGGACGCTCTATCAACACTCCACCCCTACCACACCATCTGCAGAACTGAGTGAGGACATTCAAGCTGCATGGGATGGATCATCACAGGACACCATTAGGAACCGCTACAACTCCACGCAGAGACATGACTTATGTATGTGTAGATCAATAAACATGTGCAGGGTGAGCGATGGGATTCACAGATTGTGGAAGAGGTGGTGCAGTGTCACGAATCTCGTTCAACATGTGTAATATGCTGGTGGTCCCTGTCCTCCATTTCCATCTTTGGTCCACAATTCTGAGGAAAAATCTGCTGGTGGACCACTGATCAGACCACTGATTAATATCTGCTTTGTGACCCACAGATTGAACAAGGCATTCACTGCACTGTACTACACACCCTGCAGGTATTTAGCCTGATTATTCTTATGTACTCCCATCTGTAGGAGCCTGAAGTTAATATCACCTTAAACACATGTGTTTATTATAAAAATATGTGATTATTATTATTATTATTATTATCATTATTATTATTATTATTATTATTATTATTATTATTATTATTTTATTTTATTTTTTTTATTGAGCCATAATAGACTTGTAGTGCTTTTTTATTACAGCCCTGAATTACGAAAGGAAAAAAAATCTGTTATAACCAAAGTAAAAGCACTCGGTCAATTGCGAGAACACCACACTCTGATCAGCCACAGTGCCGATCAATAGAGAAACAGATCAAAATCCATAAGAGAAACCCACAATCCTCTTCTAATATATCACATACTTCCAATACAATCATTGGGATGAAAACTTTTCATATTGTGTTCACTGTGACTGTGGTTCAGTCGATGACTTTGAGTTAAAACTACAGAGATGACAACCAACCAAAAAGAGTTCACTGAGCTGCTACGAAACAAGAAACACATATCGGTCCAGACTTCCATTTCTCAATCATGGAAACACTGATTTTACGTGGTAGTTTCACTCTAAGCCAATGTAGTGATTTCATTTGGAAACATTGCTAAAACATTAGTATTTGTCAGGAGCTCCTAGGCTACTCAGTTGTGTCTTGTCTTGTCATGTTTTGATCAAACCATTTTTATTTTAACCAAAAAAAAACAAAAAAAACACTTTTGTTCGAAGTTATTTTTAATAATTAGATTGAGAAGGATATTCAGAATTTTGTTTTTGTCGTTTATGTGTCAGTATGATCCCCTCTCAGGGCTTTTATTCTGAAATTTGATCACTGCGTGAGCAAAGAAAGAGATCAAATAGCCCCGCCTCCTCTCTCTGATCAGTGAGAGTCTGTATGCAGGGTGAGCATGGATGTGTGGACAGAGCAGTAAACATGCACTGGAAGCTTCTTGGGCATTTAAACTGGGATTTCTCACTGATTCTTCTTGTGAATGAAGAAGTTGATGATGGTTTCGATGGGGTCAATTTGTCATGTTTATCATGTCTGTAGGTTCCTCTGATCTTAAGATATGAACCTTAAACCACAGATATGAAAGTGCAGATCTCGGGATGTAAGTGTTATCTAAACACCACTTTCTTGGATCTGTATGTGTTCCTCACTTTATAGATAGATGACATTTTAAATGACAGAGCAAAAGACAAATGGGTTGCTTGCAGGTGCTGGGATCTAACCAGCAGCCTTACTTCTGCTCCACTGAGGGACATTATCTGATCTCTAAAATAAACCCAGCATCACCAAGATTCTCCTCGACTCAAGCTCCACTATTGCTTTCATGCGACAGAAAACCTATTCATTTAAAAGAAAAAACAGGGACACAATTAGAATTGACCTCAGTCGGCTCGTTATAGACTGCGGAGTTAAGATTTATGAGGCTTCCTCCAAACTGCAAAAACACAGAGCAAAACCCAGACATCTGAATCAACCAGTAAACTTCTGAAGGGAACATAAAGAGATAACTCTGGACACAGCCCAATTCTTCAACCCCCAGATAATGAGGACTTTTCTAAAGCAATGGTAAAACAACAGCCCTACAGAAGACATCTCTTTGGACATCTGGATGAAAGCCCCTCACAATGTCCAGATTAGTCTCAAACACCCAAATACAACAGCAAAAATATTATCATCACAGATCAGTTTTCCCTATAAATGGTGTTCATCACAATATTTTTAATGGAAGCAGAAAAATACATGAGTTGTGACAGATTCTTAAAAACTATTCAAATAATAAATTATATCATAGAGCCTTACAGTGCATGTTTACTGCCCCGGACACCTGCATGCAGACTCTGACTGATCGAGAGGGGGCGGGGCTAATGATGTCCCAGATATTTGGTTATGAAGAAAATAAGAAGGGGATGTTTGTTGAAATTCCAGAATGATGAGAAGGGATAATACTGATGCAAATGTAAATAATAAAATTAATAAAGGACATTTATCAGGTTGTTTTTTTTTTATCATCAAAATTATTGGATTATCAGTTCATAAAAACTGTGGATGATAAATTCCCAACATGATTTCTGAGATATAAAGATTTTTTTAACGTAAAATAAATATTATACTGTACATATACGACACAATGTATCACAATAAGTTAGAATATTTATATATTGCCCACCTCTACCAAGGTGGAAGGCTTTTCAGTATCAAAGACGATAATCAAGAGACACATGGATGAATTTAAATGCAGAAGAAGAACTGGTACAACTCAAGAACAGAATGGTCAGCTCAGACATCTGAAAAGCCTGCGCAGATCTGTCCAGAGATTGTTTGAGCAGAAGAAAGCAGATACCAAAAAAAGGAAGGCGGCACCATGCTCTGAAGTTTACCATATCGTCTATCAAACATGGTGGAGGTAGTGTTACGACATGGGCATGTATGTCTGCCAGTGGAGCTGGGTCACTGCCGTTTTTGTTGATGATGTTCTGCAGACAGAAGTAACAGGATGAATTTTAAAGAGTTTAGAGTTGTGCTTTCTACTCTGGAGATTTAGGGAATTACAGTGATTCCTCTGATACGTCACATGTAGTATGTTTAGAACATCTCGTTTTGATTATGTCCTGAACTCCAGCCGACTCATATATAAGCGGTGCTGCATCACAGTGTTCCATCGTGTTCACCACCGAGCCCACACCTCTTACTTAAAGGGTTTACACAAGAGATTTGCATCTCCTGCTCATAATAAGCCTTGCTATCTTGTGTGCTTAGCCGTGTCTAGTACAATGTATCTTCTCTAATCCTGGCAGCACATTAGAGCGTCACCTTATTAGGATGGTGCATGATCCACTTTAGCCAACATCTAATGCAGTCAGAGCTTCAGGAACAAGCTGATTCGTATGGAAGATTCTAGACACCATTAACTCTGCAATTTAACAGCCGCAATGCACAGCCGCACTACGACTAATTGAATTAAGGATGATAAATAATCACGGTGTTAATAATAATGTTAATTATGAAAACAGCCGTTTTATTCTTTAATGCTAAAAGACCCATTTTAAAGCAGTCTGGATGAAAAATAAATAACGATGAATGATTTATTCATGCAAAACAAACGCCCATCTCCATTTTGCTCCAGCCAGAACTCATGTTTTTGTTAGATCTCATTTTATGATAAACAGAAATCCGGTTCTGCAGGATCAGTCCTGCACCCTCTGCTTTCCTACCAATACAGTGAGGTCCAAAAGTCTCAAACGTGTTATTAAACTGAAAATATGATTAGTTAACAACTCTTGTTCTAATGTAGAAGAGCTGGCATGCAGAGTCCTTGCATCACCAAACTTTAATTTCCATTTCGGACTTTTTGGACCTGCCAATTCATGGTTGCATTGTATCAGAATTCCATGATAAATGGACCAATAAAAGTTCTTCAAAATGAAAGTGCTTCAAAAAAAATTCAAAAATGATTTCAATTGAAATTATTTCGTAATCATAATTTATCGATATGATCTTAGTCATATATTGATACTACTTGTTCCATTACATCCCGTCCTCCCAGTTCATTACTGGCAACATCCCCAGCCTACAGAAAATTCAGAAATTTCATTGACATCACCAACGAGTAGAAACATCACAAACCATTAGAATGTTCACCACCGTCAGAAATTTCACCAAACAGTAGAACGTTCACTAACCATCAGAACCTTCACCAGCCAACCAAACATCAGAAACTTCACCAGCCAACCAAACATCAGAAACATCACCAGTCAACCAAACATCAGAAACATCACCAGCCATCCAAACATCAGAAACTTCACCAGCCATCCAAAAATCAGAAACCTCATCAGCAAACCAAACATCAGAAACTTCACCAGCCATCCAAAAATCTGAAACTTCACCAGCAAACCAAACATCAGAAACCTCACCAGCAAACCAAACATCAGAAACATCACCAGCCAACCAAACATCAGAAACATCACCAGCCAACCAAACATCAGAAACTTCACCAGCCAACCAAACATCAGAAACGTCACCAGCCAACCAAACATCAGAAACTTCACCAGCAAACCAAACATCAGAAACGTCACCAGCCAACCAAACATCAGAAACATCACCAGCCAACCAAACATCAGAAACGCCACCAGCCAACCAAACATCAGAAACACCACCAGCCAACCAAAAATCAGAAACTTCAAAAGCCAACCAATTATCAGAAACTTCACCAGCCAACCAACCATCAGAACCTTCACCAGCCAAACAAACGTCAGAAACTTCACCAGCCAACCAGACATCAGAAACATCAGAAACATCAGAAGAGCCTTGCACTCTTACGACTTTTATTTAGTATACTGTGCTGCTCTTGACAAGGTGGGGAACCAAATATCCAACTCTCCCCAACTTCTCCCCATGGAGGCCATCAACATTACCACCCCATTAGTACTGCATAAATGATATCGCTGAAGAGCATCTTCCTGTCTGTCCTGACATTACTGACGTCCCAGAGTCCACAGTGGGCTGCAGCGTGTTTCACACCTACGTTACTCCACCATTAGCACCATTTCTGTTTCTCGTGTGGTGACAGTGATAGATCGTGGCTCTACGTTGCTACATACCAGCCTCGGAGGCAGTCGGAGAAGAAGAGTTATCAGGAAAGGAATTAATGGCAGACATACAGAACACAGTCGTGTTGGCCCCGTTCATTTAACAAACGAGCTTTATGGTAATGTAATCTGCAGGGTCGTTTACGGAGAGAGAGGAGGTAGAACATCATCATCAGTTCTGAAGTAGAGGAATAAATCTAATGATATCGTCCCTAATCTGAAAGCAAAAGCAAATGTAAAACTTGTGAAATTTGCATTATTGCTACCTGGAAGACCAACCAGGGCAGGTCTTTGTGTGTGGGAGGCAGACGAGTGAACTAAAGCAGCCCTCGTTTCTGAACTCGGCTCCTCCAGCAGGGAACTTCCCCTCTACTCCCACCCCACGCAGATGGAGAGAATATAAAAGTCTCCGTGAATGATAATGCATGGATTAGTGTTTCCTGCGTTCCGACATCCTCCCGCAGCAGAGCCCTGGGAAAAGCAAATGCTCCCTCTTGTGGAATGTCTGTGGGCAGAGGGTCCATAAAACCTCAGGGTAAGCTGAGCTCAGACAGATTCATGCACATCAAAGCTTGCCATCACAGAGACTGACCGATCTGCTGTGATGGCTACTTCACTAATGAAGTAAATATTCGGGAAACAGAGGAGCTATGAGATGGACAGCTGTATTCCATCTGTTTTTCCGCTGTTCGGATCAGGTGAAACTCCAACTTGCTTCAGAACATCAAAGATAACAACTTTAAAATATGATATGTAAATATATATATTTTTAAAATGACAGATCAGACAGCAGAAGTCATTACATATCTCTTTTGAGCATCACACCATCTCAACAGCTATCTGATATCTCACCGAACATCAGAAAATGCATCAAACATCAATGAGCAGAAACGTCATGAACCATCAGAAACTTCACCAACCAGTAGAAACCCTACAAACCAGAATCTTCATCAACCAACCAACCATCACAAACTTTATGAACCAAGAAGAAACATCACCAAACATCAGAAACTTCAGAAAATGCATCAAACATCATTGAGCAGAAACGTCATGAACCATCAGATACTTCACCAACCAGTAGAAACCCTACAAACTAGAATCCTCATCAACCAACCAATCATCACAAACTTTATGAACCCAGAAGAAACATCACCAACCATCAGAAACTTCAGAAAATGTATCAAACATGAATGAGCAGAAACATCGTGAGCCATCAGATGCTTCACCAACCAGTAGAAACCCTACGAACCAGAATCTTCATCAACCAACCAACCAACCTTCACAAACTTTATGGACCCAGAAGAAACATCATCAATTCTCAGAAACTTCACCAATCATCAGAAACCTCAGAAAATGCATCAGACATCAATAAGCAGAAACTTCATCAACCATCAGATACTACACCAACCATCAGAAACTTTACACAGCAACGTTGGTTGTGTTGGTTAACTGGTGTTGATCATTTCTCTTTTTTAACATCTGCGGTACTGAAATAGCTCTGGAGGTGGTGCTATTCATGCGAGTTGATTGCATACACTCCTGGCTGAGTAATTTCCACATGGGGTTTTATCAAGCACCTTTTCTGGAACGGTTGAGAAGACCCAGTTTTTGTTGCTGTGGATCGTTGGAGTCAGAATCGAGTAGTTTTTAAGGAGCACAGACTCGATTTTTGGCCTCTTGTCCACCCTTCAGACCAGCCGGAGCAAATCAAACATGTTCTGAGAAAACTTACCAGATTTAGTGCAAACATTCATGGAGGCAGTGCAATGTGGATGGACCTTCACGTGTCACAGAACTACAATAAATGAATGTCGGAAACGAACTCTCGTAGTTAATGACTGACATGAAACAACACTGTGTCAAATTTTAACACCATTAATGAGTTAAAAAAATGAACACTATTCAAAGTGTAACTTTAACTCTTTAACTTTAACGGTGAGAATTCTATAAACACTGGGAGAGTGTTCATTTCAACATTTACTTAAATTAACACTAAAGATGTGCAGTGTACCAACCATCAGAAACTCTACAAACCATCAGAAACTCTACCAACCATCAGAAACTCTACAAACCATCAGAAACTCTACCAACCATCAGAAACTCTACCAACCATCAGAAACTCTACCAACCATCAGAAACTCTACAAACCATCAGAAACTCTACCAACCATCAGAAACTCTACCAACCATCAGAAACTCTACCAACCATCAGAAACTCTACAAACCATCAGAAACTCTACAAACCATTATAACATTACAAACCATCAGAAACTCTACAAACCATTATAACTTTACAAACCATTCTAACTTTACAAACCATTGGAAATTTTACAAACCAATAGAAACTTTACAAACCATTATAACTTTACAAACCATTATAACTTTACAAACCATTGGAAATTTTACAAACCAATAGAAACTTTACAAACCATTATAACTTTAGAAACCATTAGAAACTTTACAAACCATCAGAAACTCTACAAACCATTATAACTTTAGAAACCATTAGAAACTTTACAAACCATCAGAAACCCTACAAACCATCAGAAACTCTACAAACCATTATAACTTTACAAACCATTATAACTTTACAAACCATCAGAAACTCTACAAAACATTATAACTTTAAAAACCATTATAACTTTACAAACCATTGGAAATTTTACAAACCATTTAACTTTACAAACCATTAGAAACTTTATTAATCAACCAACCAACCATCAGAAACTTCAACAACCATCAGACACGTTCTCAACCAGCAGAAACATCACTGCCAACACTTTGCCATTTTCTACAGTCAAACAAAAAGATCACCAAGAAAAAAACAAACATCAACAGATGGGTTTTGCATGTCAGCTACACATCAGCAAGGTGGAGCAGTAAGCAAGGTGGAGCAGTAAGCAAGGTGGAGCAGTAAGCAAGGTGGTTGTATTAAAGTGGTTCCAACAATGGACTAGAAAATGCTTGTAAAATCACACAGTAAAACACTCCATAATGAAATATGACTTTCCTGCTGCGTGAGACTCGTCATCCTCTCTCTAACAGTCGGCGGCTCATCAGTGCTGCAGTGAAAAGCAGAATAATACCTGATGTCTTGCCTTTGAGAATTAGCATATAAATAAACACTGCACTCATGAAGCCTATTTAAGAGCTGATTCGCACCGAACAAAGAGTTTATTCTGCACTAATGGAATGAAATTTGCCTTTTATTGATTCTGCATTCAATCTGGGAGGGACACTGTTTATCACGGAGAGCGTTTTCTGAATCGTGTGTTGAGACCAGGAATCTCCTCCAAGTGACAGCTAATTAAACCACTCGCTGGTAGACAAAAGAGGGAATTAATCAGCATTTTATGGTCTAACTGGTCCCCAGTACAGCCGCGCGTCTCACCACCAGGGTTTTTACCTTTAAAAGTCACTGCTGTCGCTGATCACATGATCACACCGAAAAAGAGAAAGCTGCAGGTTTATATGAAGTGGAGAGATATAGGTCTGTCTGTGGTGCTGAAAACGAGTCTCAGTACGGGAGGGTAAGGGTGTGTGTGTGTGTGTGTGTGTGTGTGTGTGTGTGTGTGTGTGTGTGTGTGTGTGTGTGAGAGAGAGAGAGAGAGAGAGAGAGAGAGAGAGAGAGAGAGAGAGAGAGAGAGTGAGACAGAGAAGAGCGGGAGAGAGACAGAGAGAGAGAGAGACAGAGAGAGCGGGAGAGAGAGAGAGAGAGAGAGAGAGAGAGACAGAGAGACAGAGAGAGCGGGAGAGAGACAGAGAGAGTGAGAGACAGAGAGAGCGGGAGAGAGACAGAGAGAGTGGGAGAGAGAGAGAGTGGGAGAGAGAGAGAGCGGGAGAGAGACAGAGAGAGTGGGAGAGAGAGACAGAGAGAGAGAGAGAGAGAGAGAGAGAGAGAGCAGGAGAGAGAGAGAGTGAGAGAGAGACAGAGAGAGAGAGAGAGAGAGAGAGGGAGCGGGAGAGAGATAGAGAGAGAGAGAGAGAGAGAGATTAAATAATTAATGAATTCAATTCTATGATAATCTATTATATAATAAAGTAAGACTTGCATATCAAGTCTTATGGCATGAAAAGGAAATAGCAAATCCAAGCCTTTGAACAGCTGCACGTCGCATATTTTGCAATCCGTCCATTTCTTTATCATTAAAAATGCATAATTGTTTCGTTCATAATCACATATGATGTGAAAGCATCATCACTTAACCACGAACGAATGCAAATGCATAACGCAGTAGAAAAGTGTCTTAAAATAAATGGAAAGCTCTGATCTGGTGGTGTGTGATGTGGTGGTGGGGGATTCAGGGACTCGTCGGTGTTCGTGTTCACAGAAGTGAGCCATTTAAGAATCGATACTCAGTAATGATAGATTTGTTTGTGCGTGCAATGCTGAGCAGTAGAACAGTGGACCAGCATACGCGCACTTCTCAATGAGAACGACCTTCTACGCCTTCCCCCACAGATGTTGCCCCCCCCCCCCCCCCCCCCAGTCACAGAACAGTCGTGGAACCTTAAAAGCTACGAAGCTTGGAAATCTGAGTCAGGTGACAGTTCCTGGCATTTGTTTATGCTGCCATTGCAATGCTTAGGGTAGGCAGTCGATCAGGTCGGTGATATTTACACACTCATACAAACACCAGCAGATTGTGAGAGCAGCTTTTTTTGCATTGCTGGTGTAACAGACTGAAGGTGATTCCGAGTGCCTCTGGTGCCTCCTTTGGGGAGGCAGGAGTGGGGCTTTGGTTACAATGAACAGCAGAGAATTAATTAGTAATTAGATTGGTTTAAAACCATTCGTCCTCCACTCACAGCGATCTGGAGAGAGCAAATGGAGATTGATGCACTGCGCTATACAGATGCTGAATCAAATCAAGATGCATCAAAGCCTAATTTGCCAGATAGAATCTATCCAATGCAACACCATGGATGGAATTAACTCTAATCGAAGCGGCACACACTCAGCATTTAACACGGGGGTGGTTTGCTTTGCTCGTCTGGCTCGATGTCCCAATATGCAAAACCTAACAATGTCTCAAATATGTTCTAATTTGTTCCACGGTGTTCTATAAATGGACTTTAAATTGGTGCAGAGCGACTGAGAAGAAGAGACGGTCAGTGGGAGGTCTAATAATCAGCAAACACCGGACTCACCTACAATTGCCGAGCTGCTGGAATACAGATGAACTACATATGAGCTGGAAAACAAACAACAGCCAACGCACCAAGTCTTGGAATACAAATGAATACACACCACCTCTCACTGGACTTGCTGGAATACTGATGAGCTACACAACAGACTGGTGCACAACATCAGAAAGGCTCGTCCTCAACAGCTGATTTCTATCGATGTGAATCTGATTTGAACTCGGTGACATTAGATACGACCCCCATGAGCCATAACATTAAAACCCCCTACTCTGTATTGTGCAGCCGCCTCCAAATCACTTCTAAAGTTGTCCTGTGGTGTCTCGAAAGTTGCCTGGAGTGACCACCACAAGTCATCATAAGTGACCCTTGAGTGAACCTATGACCCTGTCAATAGTTGCACTTCTGAAAGGTACTGACCGCTGCACACTGGCAACCCCCCAAAAGACCTGCCTGATGTTGTTGTTTACTGTCTACGTGTCTCAGTGTCCGTTCCTATGGATGCACCGTGCTACATACAAATGCTGTGCCTCTATTGAGTTGTAATGCTATGTTGTGAGATGTAACTATTCACCAGAGGCTTCTCAGAAACGACTGCCAGGCTACATGTACGTGCTGAAAATGATCAAAGGTGCCACACACTGTCCTAGTCCCGTTAAATAAAGTAAAAGGAACGGGAGAAGGTTACAGATTTGACAGGCGAGGGAAGTATAATTGTGTTTTGCAATCAATCACACACATATTTTTACGCTTTTTTTTCTCACAAGGACTCAAAACACACCTCAAAACACATCCATATGCTGATGGAAACTGATCATCCAGACCGTTTTTGAGCTGGAAATGCTTAATGATTACATTGACAAGCATATTCATAATACGTTCTCCAAAATACCAACGCTAGGAGGGTGAAGACAAGCATCTGCTTCCTCCAACACACGAGACGTCAGCCACCACCTCTTTTCAAACTGCCAGCATCTGCATCCTCACCCGCCAATGCACTCGGAGGAAAGCGCCTGGTCCCCAGCTCTTACGCAATGGCTGGCAGACGCCTGCGCCGACCAGCAGCACGTTGAGTTTCATGTGGGGAGAGAGCGCCATCTACCCACTCGACTCACTCAGCTGCCAATGGCAAGCTGCATGACCCTCCCTTCATTTCCCCCTGCCTAATATGTGGACCTCTGGACAGGAGCCACTGGATCCAGATCATCAATGACAGTGGTTTTAATGTTAGAATAAAAACATGTCCCCGAAATATCTAATGATGAACAATATCCTAGAGGTTCCACCGAGGGGACTGCATTTAATAACCCTTAATAACTTGCTGCAGAGTATTTTAAATCAGAAAGAAAGGCGATTGTGAGTCAGCACAGTAAACACATCGATCCAGTACTGCTGAGTTAAGGCCTTTGGCAGCACTGCCCTCTCATTGCACAGAAAAACACATTTCTCCAACAGTAGATACAATAAATATCACGCTGTATTTCTGCCACGGTGGGGGTCTCCACGATGTTCTGTATGACTGTAAATAAAACTCACTTAACCCTAATCCTAACCTCAGGAACCAAAAGCTGATCTGTATTTTAGACATGAATGAAACAGCTTATACTCACATTACCATCGATCCAGTCCCCGTAAGTGACAGAGTCCTCAGAATTCAACCTTGGCGACTGGAATGTGGACCTTTACGGGTGCGTGCATGTTCTCCTGTATGTCTATAACTGCGCACTGCTGTAACACAACTCAATCAACTCTAACCTCAACTTCAGGAAGCAAAAGGTAACCTGCACACCATGTCTGGACCAAAATGTCCTCGTAATGCAGGTTAGATTTCATGCTCCTCTATATGTGTTTAGAGCAGCGTCTCTGCTTATAATAAAGACAACTGTTAACAAACACTCTTCTGTATGACTGTAAGTCCTCAAATTGTACGTCCGATTTTATGTTTGTGGATGCTTTATAACAGAATTTGTGCCAGTTGGTTATAGAAGGGACCCTGAGGACTATCATTTCTCGTAGGTGCTGAGCTGAGCATTGCAGGTCCTGCTACAAAGGCATGCTGAAAGCTGCTACTTGTGTGGTTCAGAAGTAAACCCTCGTCTCAAAGATGAAATGGTGAATTGTCCACTTCACAAAATACCAGGACACTGTTTATCCTGTGTAACTGAGGGGTTTGGCAGTGAGTTGTCCAGCAGAGACGACCATAATTACAGCTTTAATATCCTGTTAGATGTGGTTTGTCCGATAAAACCGGACCTCATTTGTGTGTAAGGTACCTGGACGGGGACGTCGGCGAGACGAGTTGATCAACAACTTTCTTTTTTGTCACCACCGTTCCATTTTGTACATCTGCTGGCCTGGATTTGTTCTGAACGTACTAAAATCTGGAGTTATTTGGAGTTTCCTCCATGATGTTCAAGCAGAACTAATACACCATATGTCCATGTGTTTGTGGAAACCCCTTCCAATGAACGAATTCAGCTACTTGAAGCTGCACCCATTACTGACACAGATGTGCAAATGCACACAGTGGTTGTCTAGTCCTTGTACGAGATGTACCACCAATAAACTAGGACTGTCTGGAGCAGATAAACATGATCCCATTTGTACTTTATCTAGTGCCAGAGCTTGGCATGTGTAATGCCGTTAAACCCCTCAGTGCCCTCTCACTACTGAGGTGTGGAGCAGTGGAACTGTGTTCTCTGGAATGAAGGAGCTTCATCCAGTATTTTTGGGATGAGCTACTGGGGTTAAGGGGGAGGTGTGGTGGTGATGATCAAACATCCTGACCTCACTGAAGCTCTTGTCAAACTCCAGAAGAAACTTACATTTAAGAGAAAAACGAGGCAAGACCGAAAATAACCCACCACGTTTTCCACCACAAGCACCCTGCCGTCCATCAAAATTGTTTCTTGAATGTAATTTTCCACTCTGGAACTCAATCTAATAAGGCATAATTGCTCCCATCATCAGATAATTCCACCCTGTTCCAGTCAAAGCCAATGGGAATGACTGCTGGAGGATTTAAACGAGCAGAGTGAAAGAGATCAGGCTGATCTTACTGCATCTCCACAGCAGCTCCTCCACAAGACCATTCACCTCCACTGTGGCACAGATACATGATCAGGTAGAGAGCGCAGCACACTTACCTGGGGAGAGAGAGAGAGAGAGAGAGAGAGAGAGAGAGAGAGAGAGAGAGAGAGAGAGAGAGATGCAAATTAATCCATATTTATACATAAATCAAATATTATGGTGCACTAAGAAAGACTCGCGATTCAGATTCATGTCCAGTTCTTCTGCTCGGATCTGTTTGAGTTTTAATCCAAAGAGGTTCCAAGAAATCCAAATCCCCATCCACACTGTTTTCTCCCTTTGGCTTCGGCGTGTCTGACAGATTTTCCAGCCAAACAAACTCACACATCACCTCAATAATGTTTACACAGTCGTTCCAGCAGGGGGTGCTAATATCTCAAGAAAGATATGTCCATCCTGAAGAAGCATAACAGCCAACACAGACCTAAATATAGTGCACTTTGTTCAACCTGATTGTTAACACAGACTCCAAACCCAGAATTAAGCTTTTCATGAAGCTTTTCTCAAATGTGAATAAATCCTTACACGTGTGAATGAAACATTAGTCAAAAAATGACATTATACTGTATAAAAAAATATTCAAATATTTACTGAAATAAAAACCAACAATAATGCCACTTTCAAAATAAATAAATAGATAAATAAATAAATAAATAAATAAATAAATAAATAAAAACTACTACTACTACTAATAACAATAATAATAATAATAATAATAATAATAATAATAATAAATATGTACACATGACTAACATGTAGCCCAATAATTTCATAACATTTTGTCCTTATTTGCAACTATTTTGTACATTTATTACAATGAGCTCCAGTGGTGGCACAGTTTTGACAAATGCACACAACCAGCCTTTAAGGCACATGAAGAACAGCTCCCACAAAGAAAGCTGCTTTTTACTGTTTATGGAGCTTCTAACAAAGGAATTATTAGATTGAAACAATATGAATCTCATATTGGTCATAGTTGAGATTTCAGATTTCAGATCAAATCACGGTAAACATAGTGTTATGTTTAGGTTTAGGTTCAATGTTCAATAGTTGGTCATTTATTTCCTTTTATCAATCAACCCACGTGTCCATTACTGATGGACTGTTGCTACGACAACAAAAGGACCGTTTCGCATTGCATGCATGGACTTTTCCTTATTTGTATTTTCTTGGCTTTATGGAGTGAAGCAGCAAGTGGTTTTATCGTTTTGAGGCCACAATGCACGTCAGCAACTTATCAGGCCTGCAACAGCCTTAAGGACCTAACCTGGGAACTGCTGGCAAACGTAGACACATGCAGGCTTTAGAGCCTTTTCTGAAGGATTGCGTTTTTGAATACATTTTCAAGGTTTACTATTAAAGTCCACTGCAAACTGGTCCTCAGAGCACACGTCAGCTCTGCTTTTGTTTCATAGTTCGGACAGAATTGTGAATTGTTTACACTTCAGTTTGATCTAAAGGGTCTTTAGTAAGCTGTGCATTTTCATTTGTTTGTTCCTGATTTGGCGAAAAGGCCTGAGGTGGCAGTTTTGTATTCTTCCACAGAACGTACAGAATAAAATGCGCTGAATAATGAAACGTGTTGCCGTTACTGCTAAAAGTAGTCACAGAAATTCATTAGACCTCCTTAAACGTCCTCCTGCTCCTCTTTCTGACACATAAAGAAGCAGCATCTTCTGCTTGGATCTGACCCCCGGAGACTGGCAGACCTCCTTTCTTTGTCTGTCCCTCTGTCCTCCACTTAAGTACCAATCACAATCGGTTTGTCAAACAAAAACAAAAATGACCCTCAATAACACAGATTCACACTCGAACACGGCTCAAGGGCTCTGAAGGACAATGGCTGGTGTTTCCTGTGTGGTTCTTGTTGTGGTTTCCCTTTAACTTTGCATCTCCAAACCGTAATTTTTTATTAAAAACTTTCATTCAAAAAGTAATTTGTTATTTTTACTATGACTGGAATTTATTGTATATTTAGTATTTCATTTATTTTATTTTAATTCTGATTTAGACAAACATGGCATGAAATATTCTTAGAATCTGAGATTCTGGATTTCTGGTTTTCATGAGCTACAAGATGAACAAAACAACAGCAAAATACATGACATTCTGTATGTTGGTTTAAATCATAACTAAAATAACTTTTAAATCAAAAATCCTGATAAAATAGTCATTTAGAATCTTTAAATCTGTAGAATAATATTTTTTTCCCCACATGACGCTGTTATTTTCAGGAGATGCTACATTACTCCAATTTATTTTTCATTTCAGGTGTAAACACAGTTATAATAATATTCGCAGAACTTAAATGTGTATGAATTTGACCATGTTTTGATAAAACACGCCCATGATTTAGAGACAAAAAAAGTCCAAAAGTCCACCTGTCATCACAGGAAATGCGCTTTCCATCCACCAGTGCGAGAGAAAAAGAAAAAGGAAGAGAAGACAAAGCGGCGCGTGGAGATGGTAGACAGACAGGAGATGGATGCTGGCACCATGCTGTGAGCAAGATAGACCCCCCGTGTGTGCTGTTCGGGGTCAGGAAACAGGTTTCATCTCTCACCTCCTGTCAACGTCAGCACCAACAGGGCTTTTACCCATCTCTCTAAACCAACACCAGCTGACCTAAGAAACAGCACCAAGCACTGGGTCATCGATGAACCAATCGGGCATAACATTAAAACCACCCTATACCACCCTGATAATCTGCTTCCAGTGGCAGAGTTGGATTATAATCCAACTGGCTAGACAACTGGATTAGAACATCTCTGAACCCCCCCCCCCCAGTATGCAGTGGTCAGTATCTACCAAAAGTGCTCCGAGGAAGGACAACCAGTGAAGCAGCCACAGGGTAATGGGCACCCAAGGCTCATCAATTTATTACTCAATTGAGGAGCGTGAAATGAGAAATGGAAAATGAAATGAGCTATGGAATCCCACAAGGCTCAATTTTAGGACCATTAATGTTCACACTTCACACGCTTCCCCTCAGCGCAGTTATAAACAGACACGCCGTTGACTTCCACTGTTACGCAGACGATATGCAACTGCATAGATCAGCCAAACCTGCTGATCAACCTAGACTAAAGAAACAGGAGGACTGAATAAAAGGTGGAAAATCTTAGATGTTCGTCCTTCTAAAGAAGCTCATAACCCATAAGCTGCTGCAATCTTCTTAAACAATGAAGAAAAAAACAAAATAAGGTCTGAGGAACGCTGAGGAACGGTGATCTTGTATTGTTTACATGTAGATTTTATTTATTATGTCACACACACACACACACACACACACACACACACACACACACACACACACACACACACACCGCGCGCGCACAGTGTGGGTGGGCTCAGTAACAAAGTAGCTCAACATAAATAACGTCCTCTTTACCAGAACACATCAATGTGAAATCTAATGCAGCTCAGCTCCGCTGGAGCTTTCTTCCAGACAGCTGCTGCTGCAACTGCTCTCAGATCAGGTTTCTAAAGGACGTTAAGAGACACCGGCTCAGACTCCATCAGTCAGACCTTTACTGTAAGACTCCCAGAGGTCTGTTCAAAGAACATCCACACGAGCTAAATGGAAGCTGTCCAAGCTGTAGGAACATTCACACACATTTCAAACACAATAAATAAACATGCAGGTGTTTGTTGGGTTTGGTAGCTGGTGAAGGTACTGGTGTATATATACAGTATAGATAGACACAGCAGTGCTGCTGGAGTGTTTAAACCCCTCAGAGTCACTGCTGGAATGAGAAAAGTCCAGCCGACAGCGTCCTGTGGGCAGCATCCTGTGAGCACTGATGAAGGACTAGAGGACAACCAACAGAAACTGTGCAGAAACAGATGAACTTCTGTCTCTGACTTTACATCTACAAGGTGGAGACACTCCGTAAGAGTGTCTGATAGAGTGGACAGTGAGTGGACACAATGTTTAACCACTCCAGCAGCACTGCTGCACTACAGGGTGGTGTGTTAGGAGAAGGAGAACAAAGTATGCGGAGATGTAAGAGATCAGCTTGTGCCAGCTTTATTCAGGAAGATCTTAACGATATCCATCCACAGCCGCCTGAAGTGACCATGGAGGTGGTGATTAAACTGACCCAGACGATGTGCAATGGCGTAACCAAAAAAACAAAAACTGTTGGGCAGGTAGGTCTTTATAGATGTTCTCCTCAGGATTCGAAGTTCTCAGCCAAAGTTTAGTCTTTCATCCTTTCCTTCAACAAACCATTCCTTTTTTCTGAAAATACACTTCTTTCCCTGCCACCACACTGAACTTGTACATGTTTTATTATAAAGGCAGTGTGTGTGTGTGTGTGTGTGTGTGTGTGTGTGTGTGTGTGTGTGTGTGTGTGTACGCCACAGGCAGCATGCTGTGTTTTCACTCTGGGGATTAAAAAAGACACTTTGATTTATCAGGCAGAACTATGGCTGCTTTGTCCTGGAGCTGCCTTCCTTCCTCTCCTATCGACACCGGTATCAAATCACAGAAATTAATTATGTACATTTCATTTTCCAATTCACTCCACTCTGACTTGCTCAGAGTAATGACTTTCTGTAAACAGCCGAGCACAGAACAAGTAGTGTGTTTCACTGTTTAGCGTCCCCCCGTCCCCCCGTCCCCCCGACTGTTTCGTATTATTCCAGCAAGAAAAGCTGCACCCAGAAGGAATCAACCAACTGCACTGATGTCGTGCCAGACTATCATGAAGTCACTCAGAATGGTGGCTCCCGTTTTTGTCCCACTTTTGTCTCGGTGGGGACGACCGACCAATCCATGTGGAGCGTGACCCATGGTCAGCGACAAGGTCAACGCTTTATTGTCATTTGTACAGGTCCAGAAGGCCTGCTGTCATGGTGTGGGTGCAATTCCGTACGATGCCAGATCACCGTTGGTCTTCATTACAGACACTTTGACAGTCCGTTACTTTAATGAGGTTCTGCAACCAGTGGTTCTACCTTTTCTGAAAACACATTCTGGTGCTCTACTCCAACAGGACGACGCCTGTCCACACACTGCTGCCGTCTCAAGATCTCGCCTTGAAGACACAGATACTACGCCATGGTCGGTCTCATCTCTAGACCTGTCCCTGATTGAAAATGTGTGGACACTATTTGACGCTGTATTAACACTCCACCCCTACGACACCATCTGCAGAAAGGAGTGAGAACATTCAAGCTGCATGGGATGGATCATCACAGGACACCATTAGGAACCTCTACAACTCTATGTAGAGACGTCTGGCATGTTGCGTTAAACCCGACGCCGTCCTGAGAGACACCACTTCTAGAAATTTGACCTTTACGTAAGAGCCATCAAAATCAAATCTGTTGTGTCTTACAGATTTCCAGCCGAATATGCTCAGGGATCATCTAACAAGTGTGAGAAAAAAGCATTACCACATAAAATAGCTTAAAATAATCATTTTTATTTTAAACAGTTGCTACTGTGACATATCCATATGACATCTAGATCTAAATTCAGTTGTAGTGTAGTGAACGTCATGAAAAGAATACATTTCCAACTGTTAATCATGCTTTAGGGTTGTGTTGCAACCAGTGCCGTGTGTAACATTGATTACATGTTTTCATTATTATTATTATTATTATTATTATTGTTGTTGTTGTTGTTGTTGTTGTTGTTATTATTATTATTATTATTATTATTATTATTATCATAAATGGCAACTGTGCATGAAATACGCTGTGCAAATGCACTTGCCTTGCCTATATACCACCAAAATCTGGACGTTAACATCCCCTCATCTTAAGAAAAGAAGCCGAAGATGAAATGAGGATGACGTCCACAGCAGAATAACAATAACAGTCTTAAACACACCGTGTCTAACGTGTTCTGCGGTATGAATATCTATTTTATTGTAAAGGTCATTCATTATTCTGCAAACACAATGTTGCCTTCTACCCACACAATCACCCACACAAAGGTTGACAGTAATTAAATAGTGTGGCCACTCAACCATGAGACGACAACACTCTGAACTAACCCTCATCTATTTAGTCTGCTGTAAAGGGAGATTAAGAATCGGGGCAAAGAGAAGAACACCGTCAGCCAATACAGATCACATTACAGCTCAAAGCTGCTGCTCCAGGACTGTGAGAACGGACTTCTTCAGGTCCCTTCTGAGAAGATGCTGGAACATTGCAGTGAAGATTTGATGACATTTGTCCACTACAGTGTAAGTGAGGTCAGGGACTAGTTAGTTCAACCTGTGGACCACAGTGTTGGTTATTTATTTATTTATTTATTTATTTATTTATTTATTTATTATTATTTATTTTTTTTCTTTTCAAAGTAAAATTTTTGGTGGAAAAGAGAACAAACTACACACTAATTTTTCAAAAATTCTTCTTTAAAATAAAAATAAAAAAATAAATAAAAAATGCTACTGTGACCCATCAACATGCCACTCAGATCTACCATCACTTGTAGTGAACAGAGACCCATCTGACCAACATTCTACAGCCTTTAGTTTTGGTAAAAAGGTCAAATATGCCTTGAATTTTCATAATTTCCAACTGTGATCCATATTTGTTAGGTAATAGTCGACTGCATTTCCGTGTGAGCTGTGAAACATTGTGTGGTGGGTTAAGTGGGCCATGTGCTGCAAAAGTCTGGGCGCCCCTGAATTAGATGTTGCCTGCTGATGAGGTTTAAAGAGCTTTGGAAATTGAATCATCTTGCCTTCTGTAATAACTACGAACAAGTCACTGCTCAATTGATTAACGTTTTTTAAGAGTGCAAATGTGGAGGTCAGTTGATTTTCTATACACAGGAACATAGCCGTGCCCAAAACACTGCATGTCACTGTATGGACGGGTTACAGTTTGGTAACATAGCCGATCACATGATTGTAAAGTGAGTCAACTGTTATAATTATTACAGATTTCACATGGTTTCAATTCCTTTTGACTCGCTGAAATACAGTTTTCAGAGCTGGATCTGTTTGTGTTTCATTAGAAATTCATATAGTGTTGCGTGAAATGGGAGCTACAGTAATTGACCACCAGTTTTGTTTGTTTATTTGTTTTTCTGATTATGTTTGTCCCCTCATGTCCCCAAAATGTTTATGATGAGATGAAGGTATTTTACCAACTAAAAGTGGAAGCTACCATAAACATACAGGTTTAAGGTCTAGGACAGCGAGGAAATGGCTGACATAGATTACCTTGGAAGCTCCGGTAGTTTGGACCACCTGAGTTCCTCAAAAATGAGTCCCTTTCATGAAGGGTTATGATCTTCTTGGGAGGTTAAACATTTTCCATCTTCACTGCAGTTGGTGTAGTTTACTGCACTGCTCTCTAGCATAACGAGCTCTGCTCTCTGTTGCTTTCTGCCCCCTGGTTGCACAAAGCAAGTAGAACAACTGGAACTGACTTGACAGCATTTAATAATTATAACAACAACAATAATAACAGCAGCCATAGTTTTTCTTTAATACCTTCATCTCTTTACTACTTCATTACTTTCTGGCTCACTGCTGCTGTTGCTCAAACGGAACAGCTACACTAAAGGTTAGAGACCTATTTACAAAACCTTCAGTATTAGCATACACTCAGCATGTCGCACGCCCAGAGAGGTACTGCAAACTCTTCAGTACCGTGAGAGAGGACGAGGAAGTGCTGACCCCGTTTATGAGTGACATTCGGCAGAGCTGCCAGATGTTCCTGCAACTGTCAGCAGCATTAATGTGCTATCGAGGGCAGGTTGAACCTACAGTGTACGTCGAGCCACTTCAGAACCATCTCAGCTCCAGACTAGAGGACAACCACCCATTACCTCTCAACACCCACTCCCGATTCCCCACCTTAATGAATAATGTCCTGCTGATGTACAACATCCTTTCGCAGACAGTGTACATTAGAGATGGGAATTGTTAGAAGCCACCGGAAAAACTGCCATCGTGATACTTGAGCTAGGGTGCGATTACTCTTGCCTTTATGTTCAAAGCAGGATTGATGTTTCATTTCAAGTTCATTTGCTGCAAATGGTCCATCAAGCTGTAGCATGTAACATCAGTCACTGATGCATTTAGGTGGACCAGTGGAACCAACCCATACCACAACAACACTAGGGTGCATGGCTTCATGAGGTTTGTACCACACCTGAACCCAACCATCAGCCCGAACCAATTGGTACCACATTGGCAGTCCTTTGAGGTGTAGTCAGCAACCTCACAAGCCCAGGTGAAGCTCTATGTCTGGTGTCATGGGAGTTAACAGAGGCACTCTGTTGGGTCTTCTGCTCCAACATCCCATAATAGCTAAAGGAAGCTGACTTCTTCATTTGTCTACAAGATCTTAACCAGAATTCTCTAGCTCCACTTAATTTCATCACGCATTGTAGCCTCTGTATTTCTATTTATGAAGTTGTCTGTAGATAATAATCCACATCTGTCTCCTGAAAACCATTTCTGGTGTGTTTTTCTGAAGATTCTTCTGACATCAGCAGTAAAGATCTTGCTTGGTCTACTAGTCTCATTGCAATTAATGAGCTCACCTGTGTATTCTTTCTTCTTGCTGATATTCCACACCAGTGGTTGTGGTAACCATAAGGTCCGGATGATGTCTCGAATGGTTTTCTTCTTCTTTATCAGCCTCATAACAGCTTGCGTTTCTTTCACCGACACAGCTCTTGTCCTAATATTTCAGAATCCAAAGGAGTTTGAAAACTTAGAAGTGGGCGTAGGTGTCTTCATCATACATGCATTGATGAAGCAATGAAACATGACTGAGTGTAGATAAACAGGCCAAATAGCTCCATCACAACTCATGGGACCCAACTATCAGGGCTGTGCTGTCCATGGTGCTGAACAGACCTGCTGGATCAGCAGCATTGGCATGGATTGTCTGTCTGACCGCATGGCTCAGGGCAGGAGCATTGCAACCCCACATGGCTGGCATCCTCTGAAGAGCACATCTGTTTCGCTTTCCCCTCTGCGCTGGTGCCAGTAAAAGAGAACCGCCAGAAGAACCTTTCAACACTACATCATCAGTGTGTGGGTTGAGAGCTCCTGTGGGTTTTCTCCTCTGTCCTCTCCTGCTACAGGAGACTGAGCTGATGGACCAGGAGCCCACCGCAGTCTACTTACTCTTCAGCCAACCTCATTCAGCTTCTATCGCTCAAGTCACCTTTCAGATTTTTAACTGTGGAGGTGCAAAAAAAAGTGTCTTTGGCCCAACGTTTATGGAAGGCAGTGTATGATCTGTAGAGTCACTGGAGCTACACAGTCATTTGGATGATCTGGGTCAGTGATGTCATCAGCCCCGCCCCCTCTCTGATCAGCCAGAGTCTGCATGCAGGTTGATCAGAGCAGTAAACATGCACTGGAAGCTCCTTTACCATTTAAACTGGGATTTAATTCATTCAGAAAGAATGTAAACCATGATCCCAGTGCACACGATGGGGTTAAGCCTTGTATGATATCTGTAGGTTACTCCGGTCCTGAGATATAAAGCTTAGACAACCGCATGTAACTGTCTGCAAAGTACGGCCGTCGGGTTCGAAGAGTTAACAAAGCTGCTAAGACACACAGTTGCTCAGTCATTATAAGTGGGACTGTTTATGTTTGTTGTTGTTTAGTTTCTCTTCTATAACAATTATTTCATTATTAATTTTGTATATTTTTATTCCTGCAGATAGACATAATTATATTTTCTCTTTTTCTCCTTTTGGGCCCGAGTTGTCTCGGGAGGACGGTGTTTTGCTGAGACATATAAGTTAATTAAAGGCTCACGGTATTGCTTTGTAGATAAGGTAGAGAGAGGAAAGTGTGGTGGAGAGTGAGGATACTGATCATTAATTAAGGTTCCTGGAATTTTCATACACTGTGTGTGTGTGTGTGTGTGTGTGTGTGTGTGTGTGTGTGTGTGTGTGTGTGTGTTTGCGCATATATGCTCCAACCAACCATAGCATAATGACCCCCTCCTTGTTTCTCCAATCACAGTCCATCCTATCAGCTCCTCCGATCACACAGGAGCTCTTTGTGGTTCTATAGTTCCAGACTGCAGTTCAACTGTTTCTCTGCAGACTTTATTCTCATCCTTTCACCCTGATCTTCAACGATCAGGACCCCACAGGACCACCACGGAGCAGCTATTATGTGGGTGGTGGGTCGTTCTCAGCACTGCAGTCACACTTGACACGGTGGTGGTGTGTTGGTGCGCGTTGCGCTGGTACGAGTGGATCCGAGACAGCAGTGCTGCTGGAGTGCTTAAACACTGTGTCCACTCACTGTCCACTCATCAAAAATGCAAAAGGGAGAGAGATAGAGATTGCAGGCTTATAATTATACAGGTCTTGCAACCAGTAGCCTCCCTGGTAAAACTGGTTGACCATCATGTTCAAGCTTGGTCATGCTGTCTCATGTGGTCAGGCTGACCAGCTTAACCATCAAACAAACACATACTCTATGCTGATCAAGCTGCTCGACCAGTTAAACCCACTCAAAGTGACCCAAAGTGTTGATTTCAGCAGGGAAAGAACACATATAGGGTGTTCAAACCAGCCAAAACAGCTGGACATCAACGGAAAATTCTATCAAACAAACATTCCCTGTAAAATAGAGTAGAGTTGTGTAGAATCTGTACAACAGATTCTGTCCTGGATGGATGATGGGCACCGTCAGGTTGCATTAGCTGCATTATTGAACAGCAGGATTGATCCTTCAGGAGCACAGTTCATTTTCAGTGTTTACTGAGGCAGAGAATATAAAGACTAGTGCAGCATTTCAGCTGAAGCACAGTAAGACATGCACTCCTGCTCTACTCAGAGTTATTGGAGCCGTTATTCCATAAAACAGCGCAGCACACACTCCCGATCAACTGAGCCCGTCTAATAAGACCACCGTCTGCTGATTTATATTCAAAGCCCTTGGCTAATGCATTTCCAGAATCTGTTGTGGGAAGAAAAATGCAAATGTTTAAAGTGTAAGAACGAGTGCAGCATTGTTTGCCCTGTGAGATGTTCCACTTTCTCCTGATTTATGGCTGTTTGTCTGCAGATTTGATTTTGGCTGCGAGCGCAGTTATATATATATACATACACTGTGAGCGTACGTGAACGTCCATAAAGGAAAGTCAGTGGAGAGTAGTTTTTCTAGGCAGTGATCAAACCTTCTCCCTAAAAGATGAAGCGAGTGTTTGTAGACCTAGTATTCTAGAAACTCCAGCTGTTACCTTCACGTTATTGACTCTTAGAACCCGACAACCACATTTTTCTGGCAGTTATATGCCGTATTCTAGACTGCGTAATCATAGAGAGGGGGCGGGGCTTATGCTCAATTTGCATACAGACTGTGACTGATCAGAGAGAGGGGGCGGGGCTGATGCTCAACCTGCATACAGACTCTGACTGATCAGAGAGAGGGGGCGGGGCTGATGCTCAACCTGCACACAGACTCTGACTGATCAGAGGGAGCGGGCGGGGCTAATGACATCACTGTTCTAGATATTGGGCTACAGAGGAAAATGAGAATGAAGGGACTGTTACATATTCTGGCATTTTCAGCTCAAAAAGACTTTGGATGATCAATTTCCAGCAGGATTTCTGAGATATGAAGTCATTTTAAGTCATTATAAGCAAAACAACACGAACAATTGTAGATGCAAGTAAATCTTCGATCAACATATGGTCCAATTTGAAAAGCCTAGGATCTGCTGGAAATAACTGGATTGAGTTTCATATAAATACCTTTCAAATTCAAGTACATCAATCTATAAAAAAAAGCATCCCACAAAAATAGCCTAGAGTTCTTAATGGAACTGAATGCATGCATTAGAAAGGGTGTCCTTGAACGTTTGGACATATAGTTTATCTGCATTCAGTTCAAATTCAGATTCTAAACTGTGTCTAGCCTGGGGTCCATGGAAAATGACCGTTTATGGCAAATTTTAATCATGTAACTCATTTTTAAAGATGACAAAATGTGAAAATCTAGCTTAACAGTGTGAAAGTGTGGAACGCAGCATATTTCCCATTTCCCTTGAACCCTCAGCTCTGCCATTCTCTAGCTCTGTGAACCCTCTGCGATTCCTTTAACCGACAAACATGAAACCAGCGTATTATTCAAATATGCCTATAAATATGTATCAGCCCCTAGAATGACTGCTGTCCCTCTGCCCTCTGGTCATTAGATTTATACAGTTTATCTAGAACAAACGGACACAGAGAAGCTGGGCAAGTGCTAAGGGAGGGCTGTAAAAGTAAAATGATGTCCAAGACGAGTGGACCAGATGATTTGGGCTGACAGTCCATCAATTAGCATCATGCAAAACAGCTGCATGATGAAAAATGTACCGGGTTGGACAATGAAACTGAAACACCTGGTTTTAGACCACAATAATTGATTAGTTTGGTGAACTAGGGCCTCCTTTTGCGGCCAATACAGCGTCAGTTCGTCTTGGGAAGGACATTTTTTGGATACAATCCGAGTTAACATCCGAACATCCCTTTCAGACAGCTTCCTCTTGCGTCCACAGTTAATCCTGTTGGATGTGGTTGGTCCTTCTTGGTGGTGCTGACGTTACCCTGGATACCGTGGCTCTTGATACATCACAAAGACTTGCTGTCTTGGTCACAGATGCGCCAGCAAGACGTGCACCAACAATTTGTCCTCTTTTGAACTCTGGTATGTCCCCCATAATGTTGTGTTCATTGCAATATTTTGAGCAGAACTGTGCTTTTACCTGCTAATTGAACCTTCACACTCTGCTCTTACTGGTGTAATTAATGAAGATTGGACACCAGGCTGCTCCAATTTAGCCATGAAACCTCCCACTACAATGACAGGTGTTTCAGTTTCATTGTCCAACCCCTGTATGTATAGATTATTATTATATAAATTTCTTTCACTAAAGAATCTCAATCTCAAGAATCTTTCACTGAAGAACCATCATTTGTAAGTGTGTATTCTACAAGGCTCCTGTGAGCCAATCAGAACAGGGTTCCACTGTAAAAGGAAAATCACAGTTTTTCATATTGAGCTGAAATAACGGTGAGAACAGTAGATCGGCCTGGTTCGTGTCCCACTCTTCCCTACCTTTGTAATTGCTGTTATTAATTTAAGACAGTAACAGTAACTCATCACCGAACAGAACGATTTTAAATAATTTAAAATAAAACAGATGAATAATTCATTGTGGTGACGGAGGTGATTCTGTATTCAGAGCTGTGTGCGAATCCTCTGACCTGAGATTTTAATATTAGAGATGTTTTCATTTGCTTATAATTATACAGGTGCAGGGTTTCTGACCGAAGGGCACCTCTAGAAGGTCTGAGCTTGGAAATCAACTTGAAACACCCTGTGATTTAGCATGAAACCATACAGTTCTGAAGGTTCAACTACAGTGAGGTCCTTTGCAGTATCTGCTCCAGGCGAAATCAGTGGATTGTGTTTGTTTCTTGGGGGTTCAGGCAGCAACATGAAAGGAATGATTGAAGTGCAGAAGGCCCTACTAACAGGCTAAACACTTCACAGGACGTTCAGAGCCGGTTTGCTCTTCTATAAGCAAGAAAATGCAACATAAATATGGACCTTCTTGAGTTTCGATTCGGATGGAATCAAATTTCTGTGCTGTTTCATGTGCAGTGACCTAAAATTGCCAGGTCTAAATTCCAAGGGATTACATACTATATTGTCAAAACTGTAAAAATAGTAAAAATAATATTGTAAAAATAGGAAAATTGATGCAGTGGTGGATGTCTTACGTCTAACCCAAGTCTTAAGGTCATCTTCAACCGGACACCAATTATTGTTTTCCTTTAAAAGCAGTAATATAATTCTAGGCCAATTTTGTGGGATTCTTTAGTCGTCTTACTTACTTTTGTTCAGCCAAAAATTAAGTATTTATAGGAACCAATTGTTGTATTGCTGTCATTTTTGTCTAATTTGAGACATAAATTGTCAGAATTTTGATATGAGATGTTGACAGTCTCGTAGCATTCACTCAAATCATAAAATAAATAAATAAATAAATTCATAATTCAGCTACTAATGAATGAATAAATCCATATCAATTACAAATTAATATAAAAAACTCTAGAAAAGCTTGAAATGTATCACTTTAAATCTAATTAATGTAAGAATATGACAAATTATTTACATTAAATATTCAATTTTGTTGAGATGTTCTAGTATCTTAAGGCTGAAACTCCTCCAGCAGTCAGTTTGATTTAAGTAATCAGCAGAGAAATGTACCAACAGTAGCTCAATAACATTCATATTTAACTCATATTCACAAACTACACTTTACACACACGCCCAAAACATAACACCGCCATATGTGTGGCAGCAGATGCTCCGAGTAGAGCATCTGTTTACTCCAAGACTGAAGTCAGCACTTTCCATTCACACAGTGGTTACTATCTGCACGTGTCTCCTGAGCTTCACTGTCATTATACTAACAGACAGCACAACAAATCACTGTTAGTCTAAATCGCCACTGCAGGACAGAAAGGACACGAGACAAAGTGCAACAGCAACGGAAAACACTAGACAAGGTGCACAGACTGTAGCTGGAAAAGGTGCAGCAGAAAATAGATTATTGCTAATAAATACAAAACCATGCATGTGAATATTCACAGGTACGCTTGTAAAACAGTGTCTCAGGGAGTCAACACTCAAAAAACTGCAGTTCTACTTTTTGTTCCACTGAATACTAAACTTGTGATTATATTTCTATTTGAATGTAATATTAATAATTCATCTGTT
The DNA here is from genome assembly GCA_034509495.1 of Acestrorhynchus altus. Taxonomy (NCBI): domain Eukaryota; kingdom Metazoa; phylum Chordata; class Actinopteri; order Characiformes; family Acestrorhynchidae; genus Acestrorhynchus; species Acestrorhynchus altus. The sequence goes on along the minus strand of CM067517.1, from coordinate 27,829,620 downwards.
ACATCAATTTGTACTCTAATGAAAAAAATAAATAAATCAAAAACTATTTATAATAAAATATACTAAAATATACTAAAAATATAATAAATTAAATTGAATTAAAGTGATATATTTCAAGCTTTCAATGTCAAACTTGAAATTCTTTATAATTTCTCATTTAAAAATAATTTCTTTCCAGATAATTATTTACAGATTAACAGTAAAAAGTAAATAAATACATAATATATATATATATATATATATATATATATATATAAATTAGTATTACTATTATTATTATTATTATTATTATTATTATTATTATTAATAATAATAATAATAATAATAATAATAATAATAAAAGCACATTATATACAATAAAAAACCTGACACTAAATTTTTGTATAAAATTATGAACACAAATTAACTTTTTCCAACATTTTTTTTCCTAGTATATGGAAATTTAGCTTCATGCCTTTGAAATCACCTGTAATTAACCTGACTGGATTCATAGCTATAGAGCTATAAAATGACTAAAGCACTATAAACTAGTGATCGGGGTTAAGGTCACTCTATTAATTCGAGTCTGAAAGTTGAGAGGGCAGCTTTTTCGAGTGGAAGTCAATCAATGGAACTGAAAGGGGGTGCCTGGCTGAGGTCACTGCACTCTGAGGGAGATGTAATTGTATTGATTGTTCCTAGGAATGGACAGATGGACCACATTAACCAAACTAATTATCTGTGACGTGGTGAGCCAAAACAGTGAGCTACTTGCTTCTACATTTATTTATTTACTTACTTACTTATTTGTATTTTTTTTAGATCCTATGTGACCCTGTTGTGTTGAACACTAACAGTAATAATAGACTTTTTAACATTATCTCTTGGATTTTTAACCCATTTCAAAGAATGAACCATTTATTAAATACAGTGAGTGCAAAAGAATCCCCCTGTTCTTCCGGCAAACGGAGTGGCATTTAATTTTGTGTTTCTTTTGTTGTCCACCAAATAAGATACCGCAGAGTATTGGGTATACTGGTACTATTGGGGGGCTCATCACAGAGTATGTGATACCCACCTGATGATATCTGAGAAAGACACCACTTTCTTACCTATAATAAATGCATACATAACAAATAAATACATAAAACAATTACATCGTATTTGGCGTAGCGGGCTAAGGCACTACCACTATGATCCTGGGGTCGCAGGTTCAAAAGTCCAGAGGGAGAGAAATTGGCTTGCTCTCCCTCGGGGGGTGGGTAGATGGCGCTCATCCCACATCTCACAAGTGCGCTGCTGGTCGACGCAGGCGTCTGCCGCCCATTGCGTCAGATCCAGGGATCCGGCCTTCTCCTCCAAGCGCAATGGCGGCCCAGCAATGATACCAATGGCGGCAGTTCGAAAAGAGGCGGTAGGCTATCGTCACATGACTCGGAGGAAACATGTGGACCATTTCTCCCCCCTGGCGCCGAAAGCAGACACGTCCATCTGTTTCTCTGCAGACATTATTCTCCACCTTTCACCCTGATCTTCAATGCTCAGGACCCCACAGGACCACCACAGAGCAGCTATGATGTGGGTCAGCAGTGCTGCTGGGGTGTTTAAACCTCTCAGTGTTGAAGACCAAGAACGGTCCACATTATACCAGCTCTGTGGTGGTCCTCTGGGGTCCTGGCCATTGTAAACCAGGGTGAAAGGAGGATAGTCCCTTCAGCGGCTCCGTAATTCATAGACACTATGTGATATATCTGGACCTCCACTGCGTCCTATAGATACAGCAGGTGAAGATCAGACTGAAAAAGGACCCTCGCTTCATTTAAAGGACCGTCGCTGATAAATGATCCCGTTCATTAAGGCCTGCATCGACGTTCAGTCACAGTAACAGAGCTTTTGACACTGTGACACGATCATCAGCGTGCAAATCTGAACAACGGCAAAGCCTGACAGCAGGACGAACTGCCCTTATTAAGATAACAAACCCCCTCAAGAGCTGTAGTATGACGACGCCTGATTAATCAATGCAATATTACATAAGTGTGTGAAACACGGACGCCAGACGGCCCTATAGGCCTCTAATACACACTAATGATTAGTAAAAGGTCAGTATTAGCAGCATTACCATAAACAACATGCTGAACAGGGCTTTAATAAGACCTAATCCCCCCAATTTCCCCAAAGCTAAATCCCTACTAAAGCACCATTATTCCCCCAGGTTTGGAGCAGAGCAGCACTAAATGAGGGCTGGTAGACGAGCAACAGAAATGTCCAGAAGATCGCGTTAATGAACAGCATATTTCAAAATCATCACGCAGTCACTTCCATAAATACTTGGACAGAAAATGTGTTGCAATGGAACAGTGTAGGTATTTCAACCCTTATATAATAAAGCCCCCTGTGATTAGAGGCTCCGAATGATTGGAAAACAGGATTCGGAGCTCTTCCATAGCCAGGCAGGGGTTATTCCTTTGTCATCTCACTTCCAAATTAGGAAAATAGCTGAAGAGGCATTCCAGCCCAAATGAAAAGTGCTCCCATCATCACCACAGTATCTCTATCAACACTCCACCCCTACCGCACCATCTGCAGGAACCGAGGGAGAACATTCAAGCTGCATGGGATGGATCATCACGGGACACCGTTAGGAACCTCTACAACTCCATGCAGAGACGTCTGGCGTGTTGCGTTAAACCCGACGCCGTACTGAGAGACACCACTTCTGTATGTGGAGATCAATAAATATTGATCAGATCAGACTACAGTTATCATCAGTTATTGATCCTGATCACCTTCATCTTCCCTCCCAAAAGCACTGCAACTCCTCACGTCCTCGGCAAAAATGTGATCTGTACTTCATCCTGTTATATAGCCTGAGGATGTGGGTTCAACGGAAAGTTGAAGTTGAAGCTGAGTGCAGAAGGTGAGTCATTGTTTTGTCTGGCTTCTGCTGGTCCACGGTGCTCCATAAGAGCATCACCTGGGCTTTCAGTTGCAAAAGTAATACTCAAAGTAAAGCACACAGCAATGACTTATTCATTTAGACTCCGAGAGCCAACATAGTTCATCATTTAAGAGAGCTGCCATGTATTCTGGCCAATCTTCTACAGTGTTTTGCAGAAACCTCCCAGTGATGACCATAATCTCAATTAAACATCATGGTAGAACTTCAAAACCTTCAAGAGACCTTCAAAACTCTGCTTTTTTGAGAACTGTACACAAATATCTGGAGCTCCAGTCAGATCCCCCCAGGCAGATAGATTCAAACAAACCATCTCAGTGGTTAGTCCTTCAAGAGAAGCACACGTACATATCAGATTAACCAATGAGATAATTCAGGAGGACACAAATCAGTTTGATGGTTAAACTGACCTACCAGCCTGCCACCTAGACCAGCATAACTCGGTCCGTCGACCAGCACCAACTTGACCAAGCTTGATCATCATCAGTTTGGTCAACCAAGCTGGTATAACAGTATGATCACTACATATGACCAACCAACAGTACTTGACCAGCTATAGGTATGTTGCTGCCATGGCGATCATTGCTCAGAACTGGAGGTTTTAGCTGTACATCTGTTGGTCTCCAAGCTTGAGTAGGACCATTCTGATCAGCCTGCTTGATGGGTGATGACAGGCGACTGACTTCCACATGCCAAACCCACTCCATCACAATGATGCTCCAACTTCAAAGCTCCACGAGGGACCTCAAAAAAGACTGCAGTGTAGAAACGGCTCAGTATCTCCTCAGCTTTTACATACAGTCATTTCATTCCCGAGGCACAGAGGGACCGCCTTTTATGGCAGAGTGCTAAATTGGTGGGCTGAGCTTTCCATAATCCCAGGAATGCCACGGACAGAGGAGTTCAGCCAGAGGGAATCCAGTAGAAAGTACAAATCGTGACTGGGTAGGAAGATGGTATTTCAGAAGTGGTGGTGTAAATTGATGGATTGAACCCTGGTCTGGTGCAGCAAGGAACGCCAACCCATTCCCCCTCTTTAGCAGGCTGAATCCGGGTGTTAGCAAAGGCATTCCTGGTGTTATCCAATTGAAATCCCATCCTTTTATTTTTTTTTTATTAATGAATGTGTTGATTTTCAAATAATCCAAAACATCTGTCACCTATTTAAGGTCGTCGTAGCTTCATCCTTGTGATTTAGCTGAACAATCATGCTATAAATACTTGCAGGGTGTGCGATGGGAATCATGATTGGCTAAAAGGCGTGGTTGCATTTGCAATGTGCCAATGGTCATAATGTGATGGAAGCAGCTGAATTTGCAGATGCATGGAAGGTCTGCCATACGGGTCTGCCAGCAACGACCAGGAACCCTCTCGTCCCAGCTGAAGTATATCAGTTAAAGAATATTCAACATTTACGGCACTTGTTTGACACTCTTATCCAGGGCGACTTACAAAGCTACTCATAATTCAGAGGAGGGCTAGTGTTAGGAGGAGCCCAAGGACTCTTATTGGGGTAGCACAGTCTCCCCGGTGTGGTGGTTCACTGGTGGTGTTGTCCGTTATGCCACACCACCAACCATGTGCACCAGGTGTACCATCGTCACCCTCCTAGTGCCGGGAGTACTGTATGTGACAGGGGAAAGACCTAACATGGGTTGGGTAATCGGCACATCTGGGGAGGAAAATGAAAAAGGCAAAAGAGGGTAGAACTTGGCTCGCGGTGACGCCTTACAGCTTGCACTGATAATTCGCAAAGCTACAATTAAAGGAACTAGGGAACGAAACCAGGCTGTGGGGAAAGCACGATAAGAAACTGTGCGCTAACATGTGAACGAAGGCTCATTAGGCCGGCAATGGTGTGTCCACACTGATAGCTGTAATTGCATGTTGCACTGCGTGGAAAGCGTTCAGAATTGTCTGCAATTATCTTGATTTGACTGAAGGCCCAGCGATTCAGGACGCGTTTTAAGTGGCCGTTTTCAGTCAATTTCCCCACAGTGCAGTTCACTTCTGATTACCGTCGATGATTCAGGCGATTATTAGGAAACTCTAAATTACCCATCTGCCAACAGCGTGAGCACGAAAACACCCGTTACCACAGGAACCTCTTATGACAGCTTGCTTTCAACACCCTGTTGGCCTTCAATACCAGCATCTGTTTCGAACACCTCCTTATTTCTTGCCGGTTAAATAAAAAGTCTGTCTCAGTCCCAACAAAATTGATTGAGTTTGTGGAGAAATATATACTCCATCTCTCAGTGCCCGAGACACTGCTTTACAGTGTAAACATACTGCATGTACACTACAGGTCAAAAGTTTTAGAACACCCAACAAGGGCTCTGAAACTTTTGTCCGGTAGGGTCCATCTGATAATCGAGAGATCACATCACCGCCCGATGACCACCTGAAATCGATGAATTTTACTGGTTTATAATCAACCACAACATTACGAACACCTTGATTCTACACTCGCTGCTCATGTTTATCATCTTCGATGCCAAAGACTTTCACTGGATTGTAAACAAACATTGTTGTATCGAAATGTAAAACTTTGGTTAAGAATAAAATTCGTACCACTCCTCGAGATTTTGCTAGTAGAACCGAATCAATGAAAGAACATGTACAGGTTCCCACTTCAAGGCTGGTGGTTATTAAGTCCAGTTTTTGTTAAGTGGCATCTTTGGTATTCCAGGTGCATCCGATGCTTGTTGCTATGCAGTTGCTTAGGAGTTTTAGGTGGTTACTATGTGACCCAAGGTGGTTGCTATGGTACAAACCCCAAATCTCACTAAGATGCGGCACTAAGGCACGGCAATGTAGGTGGTATGTTATGGTAAATGTGCTTCTTAGTACTTGCTAGAGCGGTTGCTGTGGAATTTCAGGCAGTTGCTATAGCAGATGTCTTGGATTTTAGGTGCTCGTGAAAGTGATGCTATAGAAGCAGTTAAGGAGTGGTGCCTGTGGTGTCCAGTGTGGTTGGTTGGGTGTTTTAGTAAGAGTGCATGAATTTGCACCCCATTCTTTGCAAGTTGCAATGAGAAATACCCCACAATGCTCACAGGAAATCAGCTTAAATGAGGTCGATAGGAATATTTGGAAGCGATTCTGCTTAAGGTGGCGAGACACTGACACCACTGATGCATCATTGGCATATTTTTCACCAGCAGATGTTCCAGTGTCGTTCCCTATGTCCCGCCTGGTCACAGCATATGGCTTCGATGTGTAAAGTTTGTCACGTATAAGTAAGAGCTGTGCAGTGTTAAACGTGTTAAACAGTCGGCTCCTGCTGTTGCGTGGACTTCGAGAACCTCGAGAAACTCTCCCTGGGCTTGTTCACCTGAGCAGCTTCTGAATACAGTGCGTTAGTGAGCATGTTTAATGCTACACAGTCTGTTCAGAGTCCAACCCCCACTGCGCTGGACGTAATGATGGTTTAGACACTCATGTGATAAAAGAGGACGTTCCTTGGGATCCGTTGTCTTTTTGAACATATTTAAACTTTGATCTTCAGTCGGACACTTCTTTACTCATCCTGCCGTCTGCTCTTGAGATGAACCTACTGCGACGGCCTGACCTGGTCATGTTGGCAAGTTGTCTCGTTTGTGGATTATTTTCGGTGGAAAAGCTGATTTATAACTGTTCTGAAATCTTTTCAAAGCCCTTCCAAGACTTGTCTACATCTACAGCCACCGTTGTGAACATGGTGGATCTCAAAGAGCAGTGTTTCCCCAACTCGCTTCCTCCCCACACACCTGATTCAACTAATCAGCTCACTAACAAGTGCTTCAGAGCTGCAAGGGGTGTGTTATGGCTAAAACCTCCAGGAACAGGGTTGGGAAACAGTCATAGAGGATGGTTGATATGGAGCATGGTGGAACTCATAAAGGATTGTAGATATGGAACACAGAGGAACTCATACAGGAAGGCAGATATGGAACATAGAGGAACTCATAAAGGATTTTAGATATGGAACACAGAGGAACTCATACAGGAAGCTAGATATGTAACATAGAGGAACTCCTACAGGAAGGTATATATGGAACATAGAGGAACTCCTTCAGGAAGGTAGATATGGAACATAGAGGAACTCCTACAGGAAGGTAGATATGGAGCATTGTAGGACTCATGAAGGATAGTAGATGTGAAACATGGTGCAACTCATAAAGGATGGTAGATGTGGAACATGGTGGAACAATGTGGAACAATGATGTTAGATATGGAACATGGTGGAACATGTTCTAAAAGGTGGTGCCACTCAGCCACTTCTCAAGGTTTTAAGTTGGACATGCCTTTCATTTCCTCGTCTCTCTAGACTTTTAATGCCTCAGCGTAATCATCCTGCATGGTGCAACCATTTCTCAACTTAAACGTGTTCAGTTGATGCTTGAGGCTGTTGTTTGACATCCAAAGTGAGCTGTTAGAAGACATTAAAGCAGAGTAAGAGCTTTCTGAGGGCTTTACACTGCATGATGCAAGTGTGCAGACAACTCGGCCACATTCAGCTTTCTCTCCACGTCCCACACCTGTGAAGTGTCGGTGTTGTTTGTGCAGACATTTGATTTCTGCGTGTTTTTCTCTGTGATGTTACAAAGCCAAAACAAATTGAAATTTCACTTTGGTTGGTTCCAGACATTGCATCTGCTTGGACATCACTGGCTGCTGCCAAGATGTGACTAAGCAGCAGAACTTAAAGACGTTCTTCTTTTGACATTGTTGTGATGTTATTTTTTTTCTGCAGACTTCTCCCACTTCTGCCCAAACCTCTGTACCCATTGTTACCCAGAGATCTCTTGGCTCGTAACATGTGGGCATGTCTGGGACTAACTGCATGGATGGATGGATGGATGGATGGATGGATGGATGGATCTCCTTTAGGGAAATTATTATTTCAGCAGAAGCAGCAAAGTAAAACTGTATCCAAATGGGGAAAATAAAAAATAAATAAAAAAAAAAATAAATAAAAAATAAACTGTATTTTTAAGAGAAAAAAAAATATATATATTATTTATTTATTTATTTTTTTCCTTAAATATACAGTTTATTTTTTATTTTTTTATTTATTTAAATCAGAATTTAACATCTGGGATTTCAGAGTTAGATTAGAATATGATATATATTTATATATATAATAATAATCTAATTCTGAAATTCCAGATGTTAAATGCTGATTTTTGAAATGTAATTTATTTATTTATTAGTTTGTTTTTGTTTTTTTTATTTTAATGATGGGTGATTCCTGATACTCTTACAGAGTTTTCCGTTTCATGTCTAGGACTTTCTACGGGGTCATTCCACATACTTTTGGAGACCTTAGTTTGGAGTCCATCCTTTTTCTCGCACCTTTAAAGTAAAGTTGTCTATTATGTTTGAACAACTGTGTTCTATTCAGCATCCGTTCAGGATCGCGATTACCAGTCGCATAAACAACATATAAAAATCACAACGTTCTAATAGTTTAAGCAGTCATTAATTTTTTTTTACAGCAGAAAGGCTCTCCAGCTCTAGCACTTCAAGCATCACGACGGTCCACATCTCCATTATCGTAACGCCTAAACAAATCATCTTCAAAGCGGCACAAAGTGAAGCACTGTGAAACGGGTCAGGGTTGGCAGAGGGAGACAGAGATGTGGGATATGATGGGATTGAGCACAAGAAATCTGAAAGTATAATAGCCATTATAAGAGCTGGATGTTGATTAAGAGGACGAGGCAAAGGAGGTTAAACCAGATGGAAAATTGTACCCAGATGTTGATGGAAAAAAAAAAGAAGAAGAAGTATTCTAAATGGATCTCAGCGTAAACAACCTACGACCTCATTCAGATCAGGATAATTCAGTGTAAACAGGCAGCACTAATTTAGACATTAAAGGGACGCACTAGGCCGGGGTGTGAATTAAAACGCAATCAGGTCCAGTTACAGAACATGTCCTCAAGTCAAGGTCTGACACATCTTAATGTCAAACTTGCACTGTGATCCACTGTCACATGCTGTAGACTGAAGTGGTCTTGTGTGTCAACAGCTGAATATCAGAACAAATTACAGTGGAATTATTCAGTTTCTCTCAATGCTATTGACTGTCCTTTCACACTGAACTGAACTAGTTATAATAATAATAATAATAATAATAATAATAATAATAATAATAATAATAATAGCACATAAAATATCCTAAAAACACTGAAATAAAGTGTGTAAAGCAATGGTCCTTAAGTGTTGGCTGCAGCTACTGCTGTTCTTATGATCAGAATCAGAATGACTTTATTCATTCTTACAGCTGCAGCCATCTATTAAAAATATAAAATAGAATAATAATAAAAAATAACAGAGTAATAAAATAAATAAGCAGAATAAACTATTATTAAAAATAATAAAATATGTATGGAAATCTGATAAAAATAAATATTAGATATAAGGGGTATAAAAAAAGTTAATTTAACTTTAAATGATTTTGCTCCGTCCTATTTCTCAACACACTCAGTTTCGGGTGTTACGGTCTTTGGGACACTGCGGGAAAAGAGATGGACGTTCACTACATCTCTGTGTTGTGTGGAAATGAGTCTCATTGTCTAAGAGAGCTTTTAAAATCATTAGCTAAAGGATACTCTGAAATGTAAAGCCTTAAAAGCTGTAATTAAACATCTCTCCTCTCATTGTGTTTGGAAAGCTCTAGACGTAACGCGGGGTTTAGAAATGGACGTCCCTGGATGCCGTGCAGAGGAGGCACTTCCATTTCCCCCGTGTTCCCTTTGTTAGCAGCCTGCTGAGAAGCACGGAGAACATGGTTACTCCTCTATATTGCAAAAACAAGATATCTCCACAGGTGCTATTTCTCCAAAATAAGGTTACTAATGTCAGCTACGTTTCCCGATTTCAGTCTCCGATGTGGTCAGGGGATCAGGAGAACGTTGTCCATCACTAACTCCAGAGCCAGAACCAGTTCAGCTTCCCAGCTGTCTGGAGGGAAAACCCACATTCCCGCAGACAAGGATGAGTTAAACTGGAAAGACGGTGAGATACTGAGCCTAAAAACAAGACTGCGTCCTAATTTAAAAGCAAGGAAAAGAAGCGAACTATACAAGTGAGCAGCTCCACCCAACTACGGCTACACCGCAATTACTACAATGAAACACATGAAATCCCACCTAGAATTTGCAAAACTAACCTAAAGGCCTCTGCAACCGTTTCTCTGCTCTGATGGAAAAAAAAAAGAAAAGAAAGAAGTCTTCCATGAAACCGAGATTGGTGTGCTACAGTGATGGTTGACCTTCTGGAAGCTTCTCCAGACAAATTGCTCGGTCACCTCCACCTGACTATTTCATTTGGTCGGACGGTCAGCTTTAGGAAGAGGTTGCTCCAAACGTTCTGGTCGCCTCCTCCACATCTGTTCCTTTCGCTGAGCTCCACAAGCAGTTCTGTCCTCTTCGTGGCTTGGTTTTTGCTCTGATAAGCTCTGATAAGTGTGGACTGATCAGGGACAAAGTGGTAAGATGTAAAGTGACTCCTCCAGTGCCCCATACAAAGCTCACAGAGGCTGCTTTTGGGTAGTGTACCTCTTGGTGAGTGATCACTGATCGCCTCTATGATGCACTCAAAGCCTTTTTTTCCACAGTCCACAGAGTTGAGAGGGGACACGTCATTGGACCGAGAGAACCAGGGCGGTCACATCAATGAACTGTCCACCATCTAGGTTGTTCTGTGGAAGCCACCAAGAAACCTGGACTGTCACGTACTGGACAACATGTAATGAATTCAGGCCTTATAGTGGGCACTTCAATCCCACTTCTGCACGCTGGCACAACTTCTGCCGTGATGATCTGCGGAGCCGTCGACTGTTAACGGTGTGTTTACCATATAATCGGAGACACATCAGAGGCAGATTGAGCTGTCAGTTTTTCTGCATTTACCCACAACAGAACACACAGCATCTGGACAAATGCCAGGACCACCCGTTCTAATCATCCACACAGCTGATCAATAGAGGAACGGATCAAAATCGATACTGCAAAACTCCCCCCTCCGACACATCAGACCCCTCGGCGCAGAGTGCGCTCCTTGATTGTTCTTCTGTGTTAACAGGAAATTCTGACAGTTACACGTTCTGTAAAAACAGCTTCCATGCCAGCGTGCCGTTCGCACCCGCGCGCCGGAGCTGACAGAATCTGCAACTTGTTAAAACGAGAGCCCCGAACGAAAGTACGCTGATGTGAGCGATGAGCTGCTGGAACTGTTCTTTCAACGTCTGCGTTTCTGAGCTGGATTTCAGGTAAATAATGTATGTTGTGTAAATTGCCTGTGAATGAAACTCGCCACCTGCGACTTCACTGCACCTTCAATAACAGAACGAACCCGAAGTTTCTCTCGATCAATGGATTTGAACTCTTACAACCCGAGATCCGCACTTTTCCAGGCTTCGTAACTCAGGATCAGAGTGACCTACAGACACGATTCACAAACCATCACAATGCGAGATATATAATCTTTACATTCCGTGATGTCACGTTATGCAGGTTAACATCTGCGTATGATTGAATTTCAAGAAAAGAAGAACTAGCGTGTCGTCGGTGTGGAAATGTCCTGGGTTCCGGAGGGACGACACGCTACAGAGTACAGCTTGGTGATGTTTTCATAATGTTGTATCATATCTTATATATTGCTGTTTATTTTAAGCACAACGATATACGTTTTTTAAGCACACACACACACACACACACACACACACACACACACACACACACACACACACACACACACATTTTTCTAGATCACAATCCTGCTTGTCAAAACAGAGCAGACAGGACAAACAAGGCCAGCAGAGTGATAGTGGACTAATAGAGCAAGAATACATTTAAGATAAGGGGTGGAGGTGTGTGTGTGTGTGTGTGTGTGTGTGTGTGTGTGTGTGTGTGTGTGTGTGTGTGTGTGTGTGTTCTTCAGTTTACTAATCCTGCCCACTTTATTAGAACCCTTCAGTTTCCACTCACTTGCCACTTTATTAGAACCCACAACCTTCAGTTTCCACTCACTGGCCACTTTATTAGAACCCACAACCTTGTGTTTCCAGTCACTGGCCACTTTATTATATGTGTGTGTGTGTGTGTGTGTGTGTGTGTGTGTGTGTGTGTGT